>CAWUFW010022628.1:0-91291 GCA_963921515.1 Calotriton arnoldi
GATATCACGCATCATTCATGCGCGCGCGCAAATACACAGCGCGCGCGCGCACACACGCACACACGCACACGCACACACACGCGCGCGCGCGCGCGCGCGCGCACACACACGCAGACGCGCGCGCGCACACACACGCGCACACACGCGCGCGCGCGCGCGCACACACACACACACGCACGCAGCGCGCGCGCGCGCGCGCGCGCGCGCGCGCGCGCGCGCGCGCGCGCGCGCGCGCGCGCGCGCGCACACACGCGCGCGCGCGCGCGACGCACGCGCGCGCGCGCGCGCGCGCGCGCGCGCGCGCGCGCGCGCGCGCGCGCGCGCGCGCGCGCGCGCGCGCGCGCGCGCGCGCGCGCGCGCAGACACGCGCGCGCGCACGCGCGCGCACACACGCGCGCGCGCGCGCGCGCGCGCGCGCGACGCGCGCGCGCGCGCGCGCGCGCGCGCGCGCGCGCGCACACACGCGCGCGCGCACACACACGCGCGCGCGCACACACGCGCGCGCGCACACACACACACACACACACGCGCGCGCGCACACACACGCGCGCGCGACCGCGCACACACCGCGCGCGCGCGCACACGCGCGCGCGCGCGCGCACACACACCGCCACGCGCGCACACACACGCGCGCGCGCGCACACGCGCGCGCACACGCGCGCGCGCACACACACACACGCGCGCGCGCGCACACACGCGCGCGCGCACACGCGCGCGCGCACACGCGCGCGCGCACACGCGCGCGCGCACAGCGCGCACACAGCGCGCGCGCACACACACGCACGACACACACATACACACACACACACACCACCACGCGCACACACACACACACACACACACACACACACACACACACACACACACACACACACACACACACACACACACGCCGCCGCGCGCACACACGCCGCGCGCACACGCGCGCGCCACGCCCCGCTCACACACACACACGCCGCGCGCACACGCACACACACACACACACACACACACACGCCACACACACACACACACACACACACACACACGCGCATCGCGCGCGCACACGCACACGCGCGCGCGCACACAGGCGCGCGCGCGCACACACGCGCACGCGCGCACACACACGCACGCGCGCGCGCGCACACACACACACACGCGCACGCCCCGCGCGCGCACACACGCGGCACGCCCACGCGCGCGCACACACGCGCACGCCCGCGCGCGCACACACGCGCACGCGCACACACACGCACACGCCCGCGCGCACACACACGCACAGCGTCGACGACGCACACACACGGGGTCACGCGCAGCGCGCACACACACACACACACGCGCACGCCCACGCGCGCGCACACACGCACGCCCCGCGCGCCGCCCCCCCCCCCCCCCCCCCCCGCCGCCGCCCCGCGCGCGCCGGCGCGCGCGCGCGCGCGCGGCACGCGCGCGCGCGCACACACACGCGCACGCACGCGCGCACACACGCGCACGCGCGCGCGCGCACACACACGCACGCACACACGCGCGCACACACACGCACGCGCGCGCGCACACACACACACACGCGCACGCGCACACAGGCGCACGCGCGCGCGCACACACACACACCCCACGCCGCGCGCACACACGTACGCTGTGTATATATATGTGTATATGTGTGTGTGTGTGTGTGTATGTATGTATATATGGAAAAAACCAAAGGATAAAATAACGATAATCCATGCCACTAAAGAAACTATAACTCGCGCCTGTGTACAGTGATCTTATCAATTATGTGAAAGAAGATGTCATGAGTGATGTAATATGCGTGGTAATTAGCAGTGCATGGTGCGGGCGCGAGGTATAGTTACCTTAGGGCGTGAATTATAGTTACTTGCGATAACTGGTGAATTTCAGTGGTATTTAAAGTTTAAAACCGAACATTTCACCTAGTTAATGCCTAGCGTTTTTTAACGTAAAATAATATTTAATTACCATACGTTAATCCAACCTGGACTGCTGCCAACCCCTGCGTGCAATCAACCTCACACTCCCCAAGGCATTCACTCGTGCATTATGGGGAGTTTGCCACAAGGCCTGGTCTGCGGCCAATCTGCTGAGCACAGCCAACCCTAAGCTGCTCGCGGCCTTTGGCCTTGCACAGTGGGGGAGCTGGTCACAAGCTGTGGTTTGTGGCCAAGCCCCCCAAATGCAGCTAACCCCACACCACACAAGGTCTGGGTTGGTCACTAGGCCTGGCCCTGTAGACCGCAGGGCCTTTCTGCGTGGCCCCCCTCCTCTAATCTATGATGGCCCTGGAGACCCCATCCCCCAGGGCATATATATTTTAAAGGGGAGTGTGGCCTCGTGGCCCCCCTCCTAGAGCCTTGTTAGGCCCTGGGTGACTCCATCCTCCAATGACCACTATTAAAGTAAAAGGGGAGCATGCAGTGCAGCCTCCCCTCCCTGAGGCTTGTAAGGCCATGGGCGCCCCCCCCCCAGGGCCACTAATTAAAATTAAGAGGAGAGGGGCACGCGAACCCCCATTCCCCCACACCTCCCGCTGATCTTGGCCCCGAAGCCCAGAAAATTTTTTGGGGGGAGAAAGGCACATGGCCCCCACCCCCTGGCCACTTTTGGCCCCAGGGACCCCATAAATCTGTGCATTTTGGGGGGGGAATAAAGGCACGCGGCCACCCTCCCCAGGCCAATTCTGGTCCGGGGACCCCATCCCCCTGGGCCTGGGACCATATTCACGGAGGTTAGGGGGGCACGCGGCCTCCCTCCCTGGGACTATTCCGGCACCAGGTACCCCATCCCCCAAGACTCGGCCAAAAAAGGATGGGTGCCCTGGTGCCCACCATACTATTTATGGAGGCCATGGGTGTAGCCCCGCATCCCCAGCCGGCAATCTGCATCCTCAGCCAGCAACCTGCATCCCCAGCCGGCTACCTGCATTTAGCGGGAGCTGGCATTGCTCCTGCCCGCAGGGAGAAGCTAAAAATTCAGCTTCCTGTCGGCTGGAGCATCCTTTTCATCTGTTTCCCTGCCCGCTTCAGTGCAGGCAGGGAAACGGATGAAAGGTCGGCTCCCAGTGGGCGGGAGTTTTTTCAAGCTCCGATACCGCTGAGATCACACTTGGTGTTTGCTCCCACTTGGCGGGAGACTTGAAATTGCTCCCACCAAGCAAGAGCAGACAGGTTTCCCTGCACCCGCTAGTCTGGACAGGAAAACGTTTGTGTCTCTGGGCACCCATGAACATAGCATATGTTTAATAAGGTCTCACTTGAGACAGCACATGCACTGTTGCTTGCGACGATCTATTTATTTATTTTTAAAACTCTAAAAAGGACATTTAGCCTGCCCATTACTTACCTTTGGTTGGCTTCATTGTCAATCTTATTTTCTTCCTATTCATTGTTGAGCGCATGTCAGTCCCTGTTGGCTTCACTTTGTCTTCGTGTGTTTCTTTTCTTCCCTGGAGAGTGGACCAACTACTGATTGATTTCTTGATTACTGTGTTTTTTTGCACTCGGATTGTGGTACTTAGCATGGTTTTTTTTCTTGCAAGGCAACATGAAACCATAAGAGTTGAAGCTTGCACTTTCTGGTATTTCCAAGAGCGGAACGCAAACTAGTAATAACAAAACTTTGTGGCATGTGACCAATTTTCAAAATATACATTTCAGTCGCGTCTCGCTGTTATTGAATATGTAGCTGTAAACCTACTCACTCCATTTGTTTAAGATTGTTGCTGTATAATATGTGTTTTTATGTCTCTCCTAAACAGCGTATGAGGTGTGCTGCAAGACGTATTTTTTACAATACAGTGGGCTTGCAACTCGCCTACGGCATGCCATTAATTGTTTTCGTTGTCGCTCTCATCTGCAATCTTTTGATTGTTTAGCTTCTGTGGGCTCCCCTTCCTTTCTTGTGTTGACTCCTCCCTGGAGCATGGACTGCTTACATGTGTTCTTCTTCGTTGTCGTTCTTCCTTGTCTTTTGACAATGCCCAATTTTTTTAATTTTATATTACCTGGACGAGAAATGTGCTTTCCTACTTTTAACCCAGGCATATGGCTCCTTATTTTTGTTGATTTTATCCTGCCTGCCATATCTATTGTCGCTTTAGTTCCATACACCCACGACTGTACTACTGTACGCTACTACACTCTATACCACTCCACTATACCCCACTTTGCTACACGCCACTTCTCTCTAAACCACTGTACTTCACATCACTCTACACCACTCCACTCCACACACTAGCACTCTAAGCCACTCTACTCAACGCCACTTCATTCCATGCCACTCGATACGGCACTCCACTCTACACTATGCCACATCAACCCACTGTATGCCACTCTACTCTGACACTTTACTCTATGCCACTTTACACTATGCCATTCCATTCCACTCTACTACACTCCTCTCTATGCCACTCTAATCCATGCCACTCCACAGAATGCCACTCTGTGCCACGCCACTCTATTCCGCGCCACTCTATGCCAGTCTACTTCGCATTACACCACTCTACTCCAGGCCACTGTCCGCTCCTCTACGGGCCACTGTATTCTACCCTACACCACCCTAATCTGTTCTACTTTACTATATATGCCACTCTACTCTACTTTGTGCCACTCCACTCCCTTCTATGCCACTTCAAACCACACTATGCTAATCCAAGCCACACTATGCCACTCTACCCTATGGCACTCTACCGTATGCCACTCTACGCTACTGTACACC
Source organism: Calotriton arnoldi (assembly GCA_963921515.1). Lineage (NCBI taxonomy): Eukaryota > Metazoa > Chordata > Amphibia > Caudata > Salamandridae > Calotriton > Calotriton arnoldi. Next base: position 4,711 of record CAWUFW010022628.1, read on the forward strand.
ACCCCACTCTATGCTACTCTGTCATGCCACTAACTGTTAACCATGGCTAAAAGACATTGGCAAAGCAAATAGCTTTCACATAGGCGAGACCTATTGGCTTTGCCACTGTTTGTTTAGAATTAAGAGAACGTTTTATTCATCATCAAACACGTGGTGATTTCAAAAGGTTTGTTTCCCCCTAACCCCAAAAATCACCCTTACCTCCCTTTACCTCTTCCCATCCCTAAACCAGAAAATCACCCTTACTTCCTTTTACCTCGACCCACCCATGAACCCTAAGTCCTCCCATACCTCCCTTTACCTTTCCCCACACCGAACCCTAAAATCACTCTTGCCTCCCTTTACTTCTACTCACCTAAACCATAAATTCACCCTTACCTCCCTTTACCTCTACCCACCCTAACCTTAAAATCACCTTTACCTCCCCTTACCTCTACCCAGCCCTGAACCCTAGAATCACCCTTACCTCCCTTTACTTCTACCCACCCCTGAACCTTCAAGTCACTCTTACCTCCCTTTACTTCTACCCACCCCTAAACCACTCAAGTCACCTTGACCTCCCTTTACCCTACCCTGAACCCTCAAGTCACCCTTTCTTCCCTTTATCTCAATCCACCCCATAACCTTTGAGTCCTTTTCACCTCCTTTTACCACTACTCACCTCTTAAATCACTTTTTGAAAATAAAATGTATGTTATTTTCAATTCAATTATTACTTTATTTCGGCCAGTTTGACCTTAAAAGCACATGTGAAATAAGATACAATTAATTGCTTTAAGATCAGGTAAAAATGAACGCGAATAACAAAACCGGGCACATACAGTAAAAGCAATTAGTTAAAACATGCTCAGGTACAGCCTAGAGCAATATAAAGTAAAATGCAATCAATTGGCGGCTCGATGAGGGGAAGGTCTGATCATATAGGTCACAGTATCGGTCAAAAATGAAAACATAATTGACAATTCAAAGTACATATGCAATATGTATAAGCAAGTCATCAGTCCAGATTTAGGGGGTCAGAGCTCTAACTTCATCGCTAGAGGTGGCCATTTCTCAAGAATAACAACCCAATTAACAATAAATACAAAATATAAATATGATACATCATTAAAATCATTCTCAATTGGAGGCTAAAGCTGGTAATCCATTTGAAAATCCTTCATTAGGCAACTGTTGTAGGAGGATATAGATCTTGTTTATTGGGTTGATTTTAAAAATGCTCTTCGAGTGCACCACATGGAGAATAAAAAGCCTGCTACCGAGTATGCTATAGGGAGGCTGGTGTCGTGTTTCAGTATGTTATTAACAAAAACTTACCTGCATAGTAAAGTACTACTTGGTAAAGATACAGATACCTGCATGGTAAAGGTCCTGCGAGGTTATGCCTGTTTCCCCTCAGGCAGGACACATCCCTTCTCCTTCCTTAAACACTCTTTTGCCTTTACCCTAGCGCCCCTTAATGTTTTAGGGGCACTGTGAGGTGTTTCATGCCTTTCAGCATGTTTGGTGAGCACCTTCACCTCTTTGATAGTTTTCCTCCTCCCTCCCCCTACACAATATACTTTACGTCTTACCTGAAACAGTGCATACACTGTCACAGGACATTTTGTTTACTCACAGGAGGCTTAGAGCCCGCCCATTGCTTACCATTGGTTGGCTTCATCGTCACTCTTATTTCCTTCCTTCTCCATGGTCAACGAGTGCATGCTTCATTTTTTCTTTGTGCAGTTGTCTCTATCCTGAAGTACTACCTAAGTACTGCTTCCCTTGCCCAGTGTCCTTCCACTGCTCGCTGCTTTCAGAGGTACTTTTTGCCTCTTTCCTTTACCCCTTTCCTCTTTAACCCCTCCAGCATTGCTGATTGCCCTGCCCCCCAACCTCCTCCTGTGTTATAGCTTCTCCAGTGTGCCCTGTGCTCCCCCATTGTGGCTTGCCATGTCAGCCACCCACTCCCTCCTCATTCGTCGATTGCCCCCGCCCGTCCCGCTAGAAGAACAAGCGTTCAAAAGTCATGCTAGCGGGTTTCAAGATGCTGCAAAGATGCAGCTGGAGCTGCGCTCCCTGCTCTGCATGGCCTTTTTGGCACTGCTTTCATGTGGAGGCAAACTTGGACGTAAGATAATTAAACTTTTGTTTTGTGAAAGCAGAGAATAATGCCATACTAAGAAAACGAATTACTGCCCTTCTCTGTTAGTGCTGGCAGCGTCAAAGCGCTTTGTTTCCTAAGTATAAGCCATGCTGCACAGTAAGTAAGTAAAAAGCTTATAAAGCGTGAATGCCCAGGGGCGTCTAGGCGCTGGCATTCCAAGAGAAAAGACTAACCAAAAGAACAGCATTATTTAAAAGCATGCTACTGTACAACAAGGTTAAAAGAAATTGACAAAGCCAATAGCTCTCCTGTAGGCGAGACATACTGGCTTTTCCAATGTTTGTGTTTTTATTGCAATAGTTACATCAAAATGTAAAAATAATCTGATTTCCCAAAGAAATTATTTTACCCTACTGCATTGTTAAATATTCTTGTTTAAATCAGTTGAATTGAATTAATTTATTGTATATTTCATTATTATTTTAAAATATGGACCCCTACTCTAACCCTAACCCTACTCCTAATACTAAACGTCCTCTTAGTAGTTACTTTATTATATAATCAATCAATCAATCACAGAATTTGTAGAGCGCACTACCTACCCGCGAGGGTCTCAAGGCGCTGGGGAGAGGAAAGGGGGGGGGGGTGCTGCTACTGGTCGAACAGCCAGGTCTTGAGTAGCCTCCTGAAGGTCAGCAGGTCTTGGGTCTGTCGTAGGCTTAGTGGAAGGGTGTTCCAGGTCTTGGCGGCGAGGTGTGAGAAGGATCTGCCGCCGGTGGTTGTTCTTCGAATGCGAGGGACGGTGGCGAGGGAGAGGTCGGCGGAGCGGAGCTGGCGGGTGGGGACGTAGAAGAGGAGTCGTCTGTTGAGGTAGGCTGGGCCAGTCTTGTGGAGTGCCTTGTGTGCGTGGATGAGGAGTTTGAAGGAGATCCTCCTGTCGATGGGGAGCCAGTGCAGGTTCCTCAGGTGGGGGGTGATGTGGCTGTGGCGTGGTATGTCGAGGATCAGGCGTGCGGAGGCGTTTTGTATGCGTTGCAGTCGCTTCATGAGCTTGGCCGGGGCTCCCGCATAGAGGGCGTTCCCATAGTCAAGTCTGCTACTGACGAGGGCCTGGCTGACTGTCCTTCTTGTGTCTGTCGGGATCCACCTGTAGATCTTGCGAAGCATGCGGAGGGTGTTGAAGCAGGAGGAGGAGACTGCGTTGACTTGCTTGGCCATGGAGAGCGTTGAGTCGAGGATGACTCCCAGGTTGCGTGCGTGGTCGGTGGGTGTCGGGGCTGCTCCTAGCGTCGTTGGCCACCAGGAGTCGTCCCATGCTGAGGGGTTGGAGCCGAGGATGAGGACCTCTGTCTTGTCCGTGTTCAGCTTTAGTCGGCTGATCTTCATCCAATCGGCGACCGCCTTCATTCCTTCATGGAGATTGGATTTGGCGGCGAGGGGGTCCTTGGTGAGGGAGAGGATCAGTTGAGTGTCGTCGGCGTAGGAGATAATGTTGAGGTCGTGCTGTCTGGCGATGCGTGCGAGCGGGGCCATGTAGATGTTGAACAGTGTTGGGCTGAGGGAAGATCCCTGGGGTACGCCGCAGGCAGATGATCTCGGAGGCTTCGGATCGGAAAGGTGGGAGGCGGACTCTCTGGGTTCTGCTGTCGAGGAAGAAGGTGGTCCATTCCAGGGCCTTGTCTCGGATCCCTGCGTCGTGGAGGCGTGCGCGTAGAGTGCGGTGGCAGACAGTGTCGAAGGCGGCGGAGAGGTCCAGCAGGATGAGGGCTGCGGTCTCACCGTTGTCCAGCAGGGTCCTGATGTCGGTGGCGGCGATGAGGGCAGTCTCAGTGCTGTGGTTGCTGCGGAACCCCGATTGGGATGGGTCCAGGATGCTGTTTTCTTCGAGGTATCGGGTTAGCTGTTTGTTGACAATCTTCTCGATGACCTTGGCTGGGAACGGAAGCAGGGAGATGAGCCGGAAGTTATATACGTATTGGTAGGCAAGTTAATGTTCGTATGATGACAATGGACAGAAGGGGTAGTGTATTGTAGAGGTAATGGACATAATAGGTAATGTTGAAGTGTTAATGTTATGTTGAAAAGTGCGCCTGTTGGCCTGAAGGCACTGAATAAAATAGCCTGAACCTTGGCCATGAAATGATTTGAAAACGTAATAGTCAATTCCCAATTTGTGAACAGAATTGATTACTATATCCTTCTCTGTAGCTGCAGCGTTAAAGTGTCATCTTAAAGCTTTAAAAAAAAAAAAATCTGACGTACTGTTTTAAATTCTACATTATGAATACTGTATGATCTCAAATGTGTGCTTATCTACAAAACGGAGGCTGATCTACAGTTTTGCCCATCTCTAGAGTTCAGATAGGATTGACACTTTGAGGTGCGAATTTCAAATCCCAAGTTTAGTAGTGCATTGTAATGTTTTGCTTTTGTGCTGTGCAAGTGTCATGAGTGGCACCGACTAGAGATTTGGCTCTGTGCTTGCAATCACTGAAGCTAAAAGTAGGTGTTCATCCTCCCTATCTCTTTATGCTTTGATTCTGTAGTGCACTTTGTGATAAAAAGCTAAAGCTCAGCAAGTGGAATTTGTTATTTTTCCTCTTTCCTTATAGTTGATGATGTCTTGAATTAAAATTGAACTTGTTTTTCAGTGTATTGTTTGAGTACTAATCCTTTGTATTTGCTGTTCCCCACTAGTGGCCACAAGCAACCACCAGGAATCTGACTACAAGAACAAGGACTGGGTTTTCATCAATTACACTTACAAGCGATTTGAGGGTTTAACTGCTCGCGGCACTATTCCGTCATACATGAAAGCTGGAAAGTAATAGATTTTGCTCTGCGGGATGTGCGGAGCAATTTGGAATTTTTGGCTCCGACCCGCAATGACAATGATACTCCTTTCAGAGGCCTTCGAAGAATTACACAGATTTACTCATTACAGGGATTGCTGTGCTTCCTGTGACAAGTATTACCTGTTAGAAGCACGTATATTCAAGCCTTCTGCTCCTAAAGTGAAGCAGCCTGGGAAATCTCATCAATTTTCTCCAGCGTTTAGATCCCTTTGACCAAGATTCTTTGTGAAGCTCTTCATTGGGGCTTTGCGACCCATCGCTGCAGTTACGGGACAAACATTTCCAATGCATTATCTCACAGAGGCATGATCTCACAGAGCAGCACATGGTGCATCGACGCATATGCAGGACAGAGATCGGCCTCTTTGTTATGCAAGAGCTGCATTGAAAAGCAGCGCAGAACCTCCTTTATGAACCCTCTTTGCACAGATTTCTGCCTGGGAATGTGAATCATTATCACCTTAATGTCATGAGGGTGACTGCTGTTTGGTGTCCCAATCTTTTTCTTTTTAATCCCATTCCTATAGTTGCACTTTAAACTTTACTGATGCCTTACTTTTTCTGTTGTGTCTTATTTTTAAACTGGTGTGGTATATCACCGAAGCACAAATTGTTTTACTCTGTGTGAAGCAAACACAGTGGAAGATCTGTGTAACCATCAACTTTATAAAATATTTTTTTCCTTTTTTGTTGATATTCACTACTAGTATTAATTTAATCCATAAACTATTGAGGCGGATTACTATTTTGGGCTCTACCCAGCTGTACTGTTGCCGCCAGCTAGTCCACTTAGGCAATAAAGCAATAAATAGAGCTTGCGGTATTAATAGGCTTCCAGATTGTCTGCTAGCAATGAGTGAAGTTTGTCTTGCCTTAAGTTTCTTTTGTTGATGCTGATTTTCACAGCTCAGTGTGACAGACAAAAGTCCAGTTTAAATGGCCTTGATTCATGAAGCACTTTTTGTCAGTTTAATGAACATTAAATATGTTTTTACAGACTGAATGTTTACTACTGTTTTGCCCTTTTTTTACAAAGAAGGTTAATAATGGTGCAATTGTAATAGAAAGTATTGGGGGAAAGTGATTGCATCCTGAAGAATGTTCTCTAATTGGTTTGGAAACCAACAGAATGTCGGGTGGCTTGAAAATGTCCGCCTGTGAAAGATATGAGGAACTCCTATAACCTGAGAAGGAATATCGATTGGCAGAAGTCTGTCTGCTTTCCTGTTAGGTGATCCCTTAAAACTTTTCTTTGTTTGCTTGAAGGAAAATGATCATCCTTCCATTCCTTGAAGTACATTATGTGACTAATATTGAAGTCTGTGTCTTCTTAGCAAACCATGCTCAAATAATAGTTTTTGTTATTATTAGATCGAACGTATTTACCATTGGGTGAGTACAAAAATGTTGTTTTGTGTTTTTGATAAGTGACATCATTAGACATCCGTGGTCCTCCAGCGATGAATGATTCACATGCTACAGTTGTTCCCTGTCAACAATTTGGAAATTCTTAGTAAAAATAATGTAACCCTAAACTACAAAACCACTCATTCAATATTGCACTTTGTGCAGTATATCCACATCATTGTTTGACTGAAACTCCAGGCAATGGGGTGGAGAGACTTACTGCTGCTGCAGTTGCATCAAAGATGTCCATAGCTTAGATTTTCTACCACATTTGGCGAAGGAAAGTATTTTTTGTCTATGTTGACACTTTTCAGATGACCACCAGTCAAATGCCAGTGAACAGCTGCAATGTTGTGATAATGCCGCTTGTGGAGTAGTTTCTATTCCCACCTGGAAAAGGCACCCTAAACTTTCAGTGACATGCATGCACGCATCAACCCATCTTTCCAGGCCGATTGTTACTTAGCTTAGCCCTTCTTGGCTTTGCTGAAAACCATGAAAAGTTGGTCAGTCCAAAGTCTTTAGTCTTGTCATGATAGAACCCAGACAACTTTTATCTTCCAAATTATGTAAAGTTGTCTTGGTTCTGGTACATGGATCTGGAAAAAACATCAAACAGAAAGGTCACCTGCATTCACCTTTAAAGTCACTTGAAATTCTGACTTGATGTTTTCTTGCATTTCTCAATTACTGCAGACTAGCTTTAGAACTGGGGAACTCCAGAACCAGATCACCCATGTGTCCACTAAATTTGTGTCACAACATGCTCGATTACTCCTGAACTGATGTCATTCTTAGGCAATATTGTGACCTGGAAGATGCATTAACCCTTTCGCTGCTAGGCCTTTTCCCCCCGTGTTAAGCCTTTTTTTTGCTATTTGGGGTAGTTCGCGATTAGGCCCATGTAACTTTTTGTCCACAAGTTATCCGCGCCAAATTTGTGTCCTATTCTTCCAACATCATGGGGATTTTAAAGGTACCCAGGGTTTGTGGATTCCCCTGGGGGGGACCCAGAAATTAGCCAAAATACAGCTAATTTTCTTTTTAAAAAGTGCTGCAGAAGAAAGCGTCTGTTTTTTTCTCTGCAAATGGTATCAACAAAGGGTTTGTGGTGCTGAAATCATCATCTTCCCAGCTTTCAGGGACTGGCAGACTTTTGTCAGAAAACCAACATTTTCTACACAGTTTTGGCATTTTACTGGGACATAGCCTATTTTTGCTACTTTCTGTGCTTTCAACCTCCTTCCAGTTAGTTGTAGAAATGGGTATGAAAGCAATAATGGATCCCGGAAAGCTATTCATTTCTGAAAAGTAGACACAATTCTGAATTCAGCAAGGGGTCATTTGTGTAGATCCTTCAAGGTTTTTTTTTTTTATATGGAAACTAACAGTTGAAAGGAAGAAATGTTGAAAATGTTTTGAAAAAACAGGCATTTGTGCCAACAGGTATGACAGATTTTTGAAAGCACTATACCGTTACGTCCGCTGGACCCTTCTAGTTGTGGGGATATATAGGGCTTGTAGGTTCACCAAGAACCCAAGAAACCCAGAGCCAATAACTGAGCTGCGTCTTGCAATGGTTTTTCATTGGGTACCCGGTATAAAGCAATTCATTTGGTAAAATATAAAGAGTGAAAAATAGGTATCAAGGACACGTATGTAATTCCGAAATGGGAACAAAATATAGAGTTTAGAAGCAGTAGTTATTTGCACATCTCCGAAATTGTGGGTACCCATACTAGCATGTGAATTATAGGACATTTTTCAAAGTGACTTCTTTTTTAAACATTGTCTTACATTTTGAAGGCAGAAATGCATATAAAGTCAATAGGTAATAACAGTTGCTCTATGATTCTGTGTTCCCCTAAGTCTCCCGATAAAAATGGTACCTCACTTGTGTGGGTAGGCCTAGTGCCCGCAGCAGGAAACGGGCCAAAACGCAACGTGGACACACCACATTTTTACAGTGAAAACGGGCCCCTTTTTTGCAAAGTGCCTAGCTGTGGATTTTGAGCCCTAGCTCTGCGGCACCCGGGGAAACCTAGCAAACCTATACATTTTTTAAAACTAGACACACAGGGGAATCCAGGATGGGGTGACTTGTGTGGCTCTCACCAGGTTCTGTTACCTGGAATCCCTTGCAAATCTCAAACTTTGTAAAAAAAAGAAATTTAAAAAACAAAAACAAATTTTCCTCACATTTCTGTGATGGAAAGTTCTGGAATCTGCGTGAATCCATAAACTTCCACACACCCCGCATTCTCCAAGGTCTCCCGATAAAATGATACCTCACTCGTGTGGGTGGGCCAAGTACCCGCGAAAGGCAAGGGCCCAAAGCGTATTGTGGAGACATCAAAATTACCTATCACAAAACGACCTGGTTTTGCAAGGGGGGCACCTGGGCTTTTGGCCCCGGGCTCGGCGGCCATCTAGGGAACCCTACCAAACCCGCACATTTCTGTAAACTAGACACCCGGAGTAGTCCAGGGAGCTATGGCTTGCGTGGACCCCCCTACGTTTTCCTACCCAGAATCCCCTGTAAACCTCAAATGTGCTGAAAAAAGCAAATTTTTCTCAAATTTCTGTGTGGGAAAGTTGTGGGATCACCGGGCTGACACTAATTTCCTACCACCCAGAGTTCCCCTAGGTCTCCAGATAAAAATGGTACCTCATTCGTGTGGGTGGGCCAAGTACCTGCGACAGGCAAGGGCCCAAAACGTATTGTGGAGACATCAAAATGACCTATCTCAAAACAACCTGGTTTTGCAAGGGGAGGCACCTGGGTTTTTGGCCCCGGGCTTGGCAGCCATCTAGGGAAACCTACCACACCTATCATTTCTGAAAACTAGACACCCTGGGGAGTCCAGGGAGGTATGGGTTGTGTGGATCCCCCAATGTTTTCCTACCCAGAATCCCCTGCAAAGCTCAAATTTAGCTGGAAAAAATCACTTTTTCCAAACATTTGTGTGTGAGATCACAGTGCCTGCACAAATGTCCTACCACCCAGCGTTCCCCTTGATCTCCCGAGTAAAATGATACCTCACTTGTGTGGCTGTCCAATGCAGAATCGGCTAAAAACGTATTTTTAAAAAAATGTAGCATTAGAATTCGCTGTGCTATATCCTTAATCCCTATGTTTTTGGCCCTACCCACTCACAGGCCCTTGGCCCACCCACACAAGTGAGCTATCATTTTACTCGGGAGACTGAGGGGAATGCTGTGTGGTAGGACATTTGTCCCGACATGATGATCCCACTCACAAAAGTGTGGAAAAAGTGATTTCCAAACAAAGCAGGGCCTGACCTGGGAACAGCAACCAGCCCTGGGAGATTGCTGCTCGACCGGCCCTGGGAGGGGGGGGTGGGGTGTGCTAGTAAAAAGCACTGCTCCCGCTTTTGTTACTGGGCCCAATATTGCAGCACTGCTACAAAACCGCCCCCCACGGCCAGAAAAATGGCCCCCACACCTACGGTCCACCGGGGAAACGCCCGGTGCCTGCTACCATCAGTCCAGCACTGCAGCCAAGCACCATCCATGCACACTGCCAGCCAAGCACCAGTCCACGTACACGGCCAGCCAAGCGCCACTCCACGCACACCACCAGGCAAGCGCCAATCTACACACAGTCATCAAGCATGAATCCACCCACACCATTAGCCAAGTGCAGGTCCACCCACACCACCAAGCAAAATACCAGCCAAAGGTCAGTACACGCAGACTGTCAGCCAAACTCCAGTTTACACACACACAAGCTCTCCCTGGTTTCTAGTGGTTTTCTGCCCCGCTTGGGTGCAGTTGAGAAAAAAAATATCACTGAAACAGCCAAAATGTGTGCCTAAAAAAAAGGGAGCGACCCTTGCCTATGGAGCTTCTCACTGGCATGCCCATAAACATATCCCTGGTGCCTAATGGGCTATTGCCCTGATCGGCCTTTCTGGTGGGCGGAAAGCCTTTTATTGGCAGTGGGGGTATTTGCATGCCCATTCTCGGCAGCCCCCACCCCTATGTATAAGAAAACAACAAAATCCCTGGTGCCTTGTGGGCTTTCTGCCCCCCCGGGAGGGCAGATTAGGGACTATTGCCTAAAGGCTGTGGCAATTGGTTTTTGGTGGTGTGGGGGCATTGGCATGCCCATTTTGGGCAGCCCCCACCCCTATGTATAAAAAACAATACCTGGTGCCTAGTGGGCTTTCTGCCCCGCCCCCTGGATGGCAGATCAGGGGCTATTGCCATCTGCCTCCTGGGGGGGGGCAGAAAGAATGTGGAATTTTTTTTGGGGGGTGGGGGAATTGGCATGCCCATTTTGGGCAGCCCCTACATACATTTTTTTAAAAATCCCTGGTGCCTAGTGTGCTTTCTCCCCCCCCCCTCCCGGGGGCAGATCGGGGGCTATTGCCCCCATCTGCCTTCCAGGGGGGCTGAAAGACTGGAATTTTGCGGGGGGTGAGAGCATTGGCATGCCCATCTCTAAATACAATTTAAAAAAAATCCCTGGCATCTAGTGGGTTTTCTGCTCCCCCGGGGGGGGGGGGAGCTCGGGGGCTATTGCCCCATCTGCCTCCGGGGGGGGGAAGAAAGACTGTGGAATATTGCAGGGGGGTGGGGGCACCCACCCCTAAATACAATATAAAAAATAAGCAGTAGAGGAAGTCCGGCGGGAGCCCACCCCGCCTTCGTGAATGCCGCATGATGCGGCCGGAGCAGGATTTCAGGCGGGGCTCCTGTGGGCAAGACGGAGCCCCGCGTGTTGATGCGCCACAGAGTGACCGGGTGAAGAGGCAAGTCCCCCCTGCCATCGAGGAGACCAGCCGGGGAGCAGCGCAGAGTCCCCACAGGGTTGAGCGGGAGCCTGCAGGTGATTAAATACCGGCTGATAATGCATGCAAGCGCGCCGCGCCTGGACAGGAGATGTGCACGCGTATGGTGCGAGCAGGAGTTGTGATAACGCCGCGAGCCGTACGCGTGCACATCTCTTGTCTGTTAAGCTTCGGCACAGACAGTTGATGTGCACGCGCACGGCTTGCGGCGTTATTACAACTCCTGCTCGCACCATACGTGTGCACATCTCCTGTCCAGGCCGTGCCGTACGCGTGCACATGTCCTGTCCCCCTTCCAAACTCAAGTCGACAACAATAGATCTCGCTAGCGACAGCGCTTCTCGCTGCGTCGCTAGGCGAGACCTAATAATCCCTGGCATCTAGTGGGCTTTCTACCCGGGGGGGAGCAAAGGCCCTTGCCCAAGGGGCGCTCCCCCCTCCCTTTTGTCCAGTGGGTGGATCCCTGCTTGGGGATCGCCCTCCTAGGGCGATCCCCAAGCAGGGATCCACTAGGGTGGGGTACCATTGGAAAGGGATGATTCTCCCCTTTCCAATGATACCTCTCCGGTCTTTCTACGTGCTCGGGGGGCTGAGATAGCCCCCTGAGCACATAGAAAGTGAAACTGAAATGACGTCAGTACAACGTACGCGCTGATCGTCATTGCAGAGAAACCAAAGATACAGCCTCGGGAACTGGGGAAGCCCTTCCCCCGCTCCCGAGGCTATTTGGGGGGGAAAAAGGAAATCCCTCTGGCGTGGACAGCCAGGAGCCGTCCAACGCACATGAGCACTGGTGCGTCCGACGGCTCCCGGTCGTCTGACGCACCGAAGGGGTTAAGACATGTAGCCCAGCAAATGTTTACCAAACTAATTCTACCTTGGGATTGGGGAAGAGATTTTAAGTCCACAAATTTTATACCTCCTTTCAAAGAGGGAAACACCATCTGCTTCCATTGTAGATATTCACGCACCCAAGAACAATTAAACTGTGGAATAATGGGCTGCTTCTTGTCATTGAGAGAGACCTAGTGTCGCAAGAACCCAATCAATTGTCTGAATGGAGCTCTTTGTTTGATTTAAAGTGGGAGCTCTTTGGAGCCAGTTGTGTAGGCAAGGGTATATAGAATATAGCAGTGCCCTGCCATCTCAAGTGTGCAGTCAACTGGGCAGTACATTTTGTGAAAATCCATGACTCAGACTTCTAAACGATTTGCAGGACTGGACATCAACCAATAAGCATTGGTGGCATCTGGGCATGGATATATATAAATGTGTGGAATAGAAAGAATCCTTGGTCACTTTGTGCCCTGCGCAGATTCTCAACCGAGCTCTTCAGGGCCAGCTTCAAAATATTTTCTTGGTATGACGGCAGGTGTTAGTGCTTTACCTTTCGCAGATGGTTTAATTGTGGCCTCTTTGTGAGTTCTAGGCTGTGCCCGTATTTGAGAATATTGAGCGCATAGTTGTCACAGGGGTTGCCAACCTTTTGTGTTATGAGATATGTAGGAAAGTAGGATCTGCTTTTATGGTTACCCCCACTTTTTGCCTGGTGTGATGCTTTTGCTGACTAGTCTGACTGGGATCCTGCTATTCAGGACCCCAGTCTTTGTGCTTTCTCCCCTAAATTGGTTATGGTGAGTACTTGGGTACATCCCGTATTGGCTACTGGTGTACCCTTATAAGTCCCTAGTATATGGTACTGAGGTACCCATGGCATAGGTACACCAGGGGTCCCCGATGGGCTGAAGCATGTATTATGCCACCCATGGGAGACCACTCAAACTGTGACTACAGGCCTGCCATTGCAGCCTGTGTAACCGGGTGCTAGCACCACTTATGACCGATCTAGGTTTCCCTATATCTGAGGTCGCTGCACTTAAAACCTATAAGTCACCCCTAAGGCAGGCCTTTCGACCCTGAAGGCAGGGTGCTCGTTTCAAAGTGTGAGGGTTCCCTTGCATGAGCGGGACACCCCTACAACCTTCGGAGTCCATTCTCCCGGGTTGTAAGTGCATCAGCCATTATGATATATAGAGTGGCCATGCGTCATTACGCAATGACCATCTTTAAGCTGGCTGGAACTAACCCTGTCGTGTTTGGTATCAAACCTGTTAGAATCATACCTCCACACCGTAAACTGTGTGGGAGGTATGATTCCATGCAGTGTAAAGCTCCTCCGGGAGACCCTCGGTGCTCCCGGTACCAGTCTTCTAGACATGGACAGCAAAACATGGCTGCTGCCAACCAGAGACACGATTCTGCCCTCCTGCTGCTGAGCCAAGCTCGAGCAGAGGAAGGCAGGACAATGGGCATCCTGTCACAGGGAGGTGTGACCACCTCTCAGACAGGACTTGGTGTATTAGGACAGGGTGGGGGTGCCTGCCAGCGCCACTCGGTCTACTTGTAGGGCACACTTGGTGCCCTCTTTGCATACTCTAGTTCAAACAAGCTCAGGAAGCCGTTGGCTCCCGCTCTGGCACGACACTGGACAAAGGACATCAGAGTATCCTCCCCACCGTCCGACCCCTCCCCTGGGAGGGAACCCTGAATCTTTCCAACCCTTTCCTTAGGGTACTTAAGTGCTTACCTGTGGGTGGGTCCCTAGATTCGTCGTGGGACAAGATTCATATCAAGGCACCACTTCATCTTCGACTGTCTGGGCACTCTGGACTTCGCTGGACTTTGCTCTGGGCACCGAGACTGCAACTGGGAAGACTCCTGCTGCTCCTGGTCTCGTTGTCTTGCTCGTCTGCTGCAACGTCTGTGCCTGTGCTCCATACAGGATCCTCCCAAGGCCTACGGACATCCAAGACACCTGAAGGAATCTCCTTTGAAGTGAAGAAGTCACTTCCATGCATCTGCAGGCACCATAAAACAGCTGACCGGTCTGCTGGTCCTGGGCTCCCATGTACTCCAAAAGGCTCAGCAACACAGGTGGTGGTTCTTCAACTCCCTCGAGGCCTGCACTGTCTTCTCACCGAGTTTGAGGCTAGTATCCCTCATCGGAACCGCAAGAACCATACCCCTGTGCACAGCGTCGACTTGTCGTTGCAAAGGCTTGTTGGCTCTCTCTCCCTCAGAGATCTTCGGGCTCCAAGTAACCCCCACCTCAAGCATCTCCTTTGACTAAGATCTTCGTCCTCACCGCATCCCTTGCACCGGTGGCCTGCATCTTTGGTGAGCTGCTCGAGGTCCTCCTGCGACTCCAGTGTCTCCGACCTGTGGGTTCTCTCGAGGGTCTTCTTTGATTCCAGTGGGCTCCCCTGATTGCTCGGGGCCTGCTCTGATTCCCCTGCTTTTGGCGAGTCACTTGGACCTTGATGGTCCCAACACTGCACCTTTTTTGCTTTCCACGTTGTTTGCAGTTGTCAAGGCTTGTTGGTGTTCACGACTGACACTGACCCCTCAACAATCGGCATACGAGGTGGGACAGCTCGTGAACGGCTCCTGGTCTTCCTCCGCATCGCCTGGTCCACACAGCTGCAGCTCCAAGGTCACCGTCAGGTTCCCTGCAACACCCGACATCGGTGGGTATTCGCCTTTCGTGCCTCCTGGTCACTCCTGAGTGGCATAGACTCTGCCGCCTCTGCTTGCAGGTACTTCTCATCTTGAATCCACCTTTGGGTTCCACCGGACACTTTCACCTTCTTCGCCAGCGGCATCTTCCTGAAGTCCTCCATTGAGTTCGACGGCGGTTTCCAACGCCACTTCACACCTATGCACCTGGCTTCCCTGGTGTAGGTATCCTGGTTCCTAGGGTATCCACGGGTGGGGTGGCTCTCCAACCTTCTGTCTTCCACGGGGTTTCTTCAGGGTCCACTGGGATGGGTCCTTTTTCTTTAAAATTGCAGCCGCGACTTACCCATTGACTTGAATCGAGCACGCGGTCGTGTTCACATTTTGCACACGGCCTCCGTGGGGTTCCTGGTTACTTTTCTCAGGTTGTTCCTTGGGTACCCAGCACTTCTACGTCTCCTGGGTATAGTCTTGACTTGAGTTGTGGTTCGCATACCACTATTTTAGTTTATGGTTTGGTCCCCTCCGATGACCACTGTGTATTTGTGCTACTTACCTGTTTTCTTTGCAAAGCATTGTGTAAATTGTGTAAATCCGAGTAGGAGATATTTGTATGTGTTAGTGAGTGTCTTATAATAAATGCATATTTTTATAACTACACGGTGTGGTTCTTTTTCACTTAATCTATACCAAGATGATTATATTCTGGTAAAACAAGCTGCTTTACACTCCTAGTCTAAGCCTGAAGGCTGCTCTACACAGCTACCACTTAGAGAGCTTTCTAAGGTTGTCTAAGACTAAAATCACCATAAGGGTTGTCTGGATTAGTGCAAGGTGCTACACTTACATAAGCGAGCACCATATACTAAGCCAGCCTCCTAAAAGATACTTCTGTTCAATGAAAATCATCCAGAGCAATAATATTATTAGTGTTTTAATAGTGATGACAAAGGGAAAGATGACATTAGTGGCCACGATCTACAAGATTATCAGCAGTGATTACTTTGGTGCTTCAGGCTTTATTGAAATGCCTCTGCATGGATATTATATAATAGCCATAGCTCAAATGCCCCTGGTACCAAGGTTATAATATGAGTTATACGTCTCCCGAAGGTGCCACTTGATTTATTACTCAAAAATCAAATATTTTTTAGAAATGCAACTATTTTTCTCCAAACATCAGGATATGAGTTTTGAAAATACACACATTTTCATCTTGATTACACGCTTTCCAATGTTGGTCTCTTCAGTCTGATAAATGGCCCTGATTCCTGACCCTACAATGGCAGGGTTCAAGCAGAGGGTGAGAAGGATAGGGAGTATGGCAAGTACAGGGCAAGTAAGGTTTGCTCTTAGGCTGCTGGAATCGCCAGCTTATTTTGACCAACTCTCACCTTTGGTTCGCCCCGCTATTTTCCTTCTGTTTGCCGTTGTGCCATGTTAAGGGGTTGTGTTCCGAGTCGCATCTCCAGTCTCTCGCTGTGTTTTCCTGGCTGCCACAGTGGTGTTGGTCCCCAAGCCTAACGCTGCTGCTCATTCCTGGGTTGCCGCGCTCCAGTTTTCAGTGTTTACTGTTGGAAATCCGGTCATGTTTTTGCCTTTGGGTTAATTTCTTTACTCTTTTTTTTATTTCAGGCGGTCGCCCAATCCATTATTGGGGACATTGCGATACTGATTTAAAGTTCACTACTAACAGTTTAAACCAGACACAAACAATGGTTTATTTCATCGCAACATTGTTTCTAGTTGCTCGCTCAGAACCAGTCTGTGCTTTCCTGCTCTCTGAGGTGTTTGCTTCTGCCTTGAGATTCTTTTTCCTCTGAGTGCTTGGTGACCCCCCCAGTTGCCTCCTTTTTGACAACGCTGAAGCCTGTTATATTCAACCTGGATCAGTGTTAATCCACTAGGAGGAGGAGGCTAAATCTCGAATAGAAGAAGGAACCACCATCTTGACGAGCCAAATTTGCAGACCGAACTCCTCATGGTTCTTCTGCAGCATTCGTGGGTGGTTGTATCTTGGTTAGTTGCTTGGGAGTCAAACTAGCAAAAATGATGAGAGTACTTGTCATGTTACTGGTACCAAAACTCGGGGCATGCAAGTGTAAATAAAGAATAGAATAGTGGGGATGCCAATGGAGTAAAACCAATGAACTTGCCATTTCTCTATCAGTTTGTATATATTGCAAGTCATCATCTACATATTTGCAAACAAAATTCCAAGAGTGAAAAGCATGTTGAGGATGCAGGACTTGACTCTCGGTCTCAACATGATGCTTGTAAGCTAACTATATCTCCTCCATACAGCTCGGTTATCTGTTTGGCAGAAGCCTGTGGAGTTTTTATCCATTGATGCATCAATGAGAGATGATGCCTTTGACCCCTTCTTTGAAGATTGCTTTGGCTTGGGATCAATCTGTTTGCATCAGCTTATTTATGAAAGGGCTGATGTTGTGTCACAATTGCCTACCGTAGAGAGACAGGATAGTCGTCTAGTTAGCTTCCTTCACCGGAACATTCTTCGTCCTGCTAATAGTGTACACTCTGCACCCTCCCCCTTTGTCAGGTGGCGAAGATTGATTCCAACCGCAAAGTTGGTGCATTTTTCCTCTTGCCACATTAATTGTCGCTGAATGTGGTTTCTATTTCTAATTTAGACCTTCCACCTACAAGTGGGCCAAAATACGAATAGCTTAAATGGTCCTGCTGGAAGTCAAGCCAGAAAATCGGGGCTTTTCTATAGATGCCACAAGTAGGCTGAGATATAGGTACAGTCCTGTAAAATGCTGTGAAAGCTAAATGTTGCTCTACGGAGAATCCACTGTGGATGCATCTGCCCCAGCATCCTTGGGTGCTGAAATAGTGTCCCGCTCATTGTACTACGAGCAGGTGGGTTCTAGACCTGATGATCGTCATCATAATCTTCACACTGCCCATCATGCCTTTATCTTAGTGCAGCACCTCCCTTTTAGGCCAAAGAGGAGACTTATCTGACACTATAAGGTATTGGAGGCAGAGGCACTGCCATCAATGGGTATGCTGAAAGCTGTGGCAGAGGATGCAACTGCTGAGGATGGAGTGGTGCTGGAGACCTTGGCGAAGGAATAATTTGCTAAATTTCTGCATCAAGTCCCTAGGGTCCTTTATCCTGGGTAGAGGATAAATTTGTAGTTCCTCATAGTGTGACTCTTCCCTGCTCTTCAGATGGTACAATAGAAACGTCTGGTAAAGAGGTTCATCTTTGCACTTGTGATGGGGCCATTTCTTTTATGTCCAGGTGAAAATGGATTCTCAACACATACGGTCCAGAGTCCTCTGCACCTTCAGTGTTCTCTTTTTTTAATGAACAATACTTGTAGCATTGTGTTCTCTTTACCTCTGTCACTAGAAGACTATTCCACCAGGATTTGAAACACCTGGAATAACTTAGTAGCTTATGCGACAAAGTCCTTGATGTAGAGGTCGACAATAGTGGGGGAGAGCACTACACAAATGTTATGTTTTTGGTCTGACAATGTAGCAGATGCCGCTTTTAATTTTGCACATGAATCCCAAATTCTGTTGACGCGCAGGTCGGTATCAGATGACAGCAATCAGCCGACACGTGTTTCGTTGAAAAGACGACTTTTTCAAGGCTGATGATTAAAAAAAGCAATTATTATAACTTAATGTGAAATATATAAAGAATTATTTTCATATTAACACAATCTTAGAACATGTAAAGATCAAGCTTGTACCTGACAAAGAGCTGGGAGAAACAAGTTACATCATATTTAGGATGCTGACTTTCATGTGCAAGAAGTATTAAATTATGATTTCTTGATCAGAGTTCCCAAGATGAAAGGGGTGCACAAATTAAATCACCGAAGACCATCGCGTTAAAGTGAAAATGAAGAGGAAGAGAACCAATGAGAAAAAAGCCCCAAGCCATGCGAGAAAGGGTGCGTTATTTCCACATATGGAAATAAACACATATAGAAGCCATATCTCTGGGTATGTTTCATAAATCTGTATGCAAACTCCCTTCTCCCAGTCCAGGAGGCTCTCGATTCCTGCTCTTAAATTGCTACAACAATCTGAGCATTTTTTTTTGTTGCAGTTTTATATACCGCAAACTTGACCCGAAGGTATCAGAGCGCTTTACATGAGCACCTGTTGCATTGCAGACGTACACATTCATTTTTAGGCACAGGGAGATTAAGTGATTTGCCCAGAATCACAGGATGTTTGAGCCTCCCGCCAGACTCGAACCTAGTTCCCCACCTTCAAAGTCAGCCGCCCTTGCCGTTAAGCCACACCCTCTCTCCAAAGCTATGAAATCATTTGAGGTTAGTGGAGCTCTTATCGCTCCCCATCTTATTTGCAGACGTGCGAGTCATGCAATAGCTGGATAGACTGCACAAAGTGCGGTATTAAAATAGTGTTTTCTGTACATCGCTTTTTGTAACACTCCTTTACAAGGATTCTCAGTCTGTCAATGAGAAATAATTCAAGCATGTAACACTATGAAAGATACCTAAAGCTGGGAATCTATTGAAGGAGGTACTTGAGGAGCATTTGTACACAGCAGTTATTGAACATGATGCCAACAAATCCTGCTTTTAGACAATTCATATGACTGCTGTATTGTCGTACAGATAGGGGCAGATCTTTTCAGTAATTTCAAGGCTTTAGAAACTGCTGAAACTACAAGGACTGAACCGACAGTGTCAGCATCTGACTCCTAACAAACAAAGCACAACTGACTTCTCTTTGATAATCATGGGTTATTAGTCACCCCAATCAAGACGTTTGTCAGCTGTAGGTAGCAGCTGGTGTTCTCGATCAGTACACCGTAACCCCCACCCCTATCATATCACTCTCCTCCACAACCCCTTGACTCCTGTTTTTGGATAGTAGAGATGGTTGCTTGTTTACTTTGATAGTTGGTGCACATCTACCCACGTACGTTTGAGGGCTGCTGAGCTAGCTCCCTCATTGGACTCCCATTCAAGGCTTACATCTTGTCTGCCAAATTGGATTGCCAGTGAGTGTAGAAAACATCTTTTCTGCTTCCTTCTCAGCAGATCATCTTCACTTGAGCAGTTTTGTTCACTCAACTCGTCATGTGCCTCACACATCCTGTTGTGGTGAGATTGTGTAAGTGGACCCAAGCATGCAGTATAAGGTGTGGCCATCTCCTATATTAACTATACAAAGTTAATGTGTCCCTGTTTCACTCCAGTTCCTCAAGCAGTTTGTCTACAAGGACCCAAGCAATAGGAAGTCTTTGAGGTTTTGCCACATGGCTCTGACTAGAAACTTAAATTTTTTTGCAAAGCAATTTAGGTTTTTTAGGTTTCTGAATGCTGCAGTCATTTAAATTGCAATTTATGTACATATGCAATGGTATTTTTTTATCTGAATTCTAGCTGGAAAGTAAGAGAGCTGAACAGCGGGTCTTCTGGTGATGTGTGTATTTTAAAGTGTTTGTGAGGAAATGGCATTTTGCAGGTTCACCCCCCACTTTTTGCCCCTCCTTTTGGACTATTAGGTACTTGTGTAATGGCTCTGTGATGCACTGGGCCCTGCTTACCAGGCCTCGGTTCATGTGCTTTAACCCTTAAAACATGTATGTCTGACTGACTTGCCTACAATCGGCATATGTTAACTTACTTATAAGTCACTTGTATATGGTACTTGGGGTACCCAGGGCCTGTAAGTTAGTGTCCATTGTGGGCTGCAACATTTATTGTGCCACCACAACTTTGACCAAGCAAAGCAAGATTTCCAGCCTGTCATTGCTGGCTGGCAGAGCAGTTTTCAAACTGCTAACTCACTTTGCCATTTTAACTAATGACAAAGTCCAGACCTTCCGTTTTAATATGCACAGGTCACCCCTAAGGTAGGATTATCGCGCCCTAAGGCAAAGTGCTGTATATTAAAAAGTAGGACATAATTGGGGAATAGTAGCCCAGTGGCAACTGTCTTTTTGACTGGACTTCACCCGAACTTCGAGGGACATCAACCCCCCACCGTGTTCGCAGACCAAGGGTTAGCTCCAGGAGGATCCCACTCAACCAGATCAGCACCCTTTAGCATCTTCACCTTCCTGTATCCCTTGCATCTGATAGAGACTTCTAGCCGCAGATTCCTTATCTTAGAACTAACCCAAGGCATCAGAGTGGATCTGAAAATATTTAGTGAGCCGTACTTCTGCGCGCTGGTAGGTGACGTCGTTTGGCTCCGCATGGCATCGTCTGCGCCGGAAGTGACGTGCACAGTGCCTATATAGGTGCCACTCCAGTGCCCTGACGTCAGTCCTTTTCGCACCAGTCAGCGCACATGCAAAGAGAGCTACCCCCAGTCAATTTTTGACTGAGCTTTTTTTCGACTTTTGTCGAAGTCTTTTTTGAGAGATCTCTTGGTGTGGCAGGGATGTCTATTATGAAGGCCAGCTTCGAGCCCTCGGCGCCTGTCATCGCCAGATGTCAGTGACAGACCCACTTCTTGTTTGCTTCTGGTGCCTGAAGTGCGACCACAACACGAAGACGAGTGCCGATTGTCGCGCCATGCACCCAAAGGCCTTGAGGAAGCGGTCTCTCAAGCTCCTTTACCCCCAATGTGTGACAGTCTCGATCCCAGTAGAGAGGAGAGTCCCTTGATCGGTCACGGAGCCCATGATCCTTGTCACGCTCAAGTCAACGGGCCATTCGGATAAGTCCCACAAGAAAAAGAAGAGCAAGATGTCAAAGAGGTCTTCGACTTCATCCCATCTGTCACGGTCTTCAGATGAGACAAGGGAACGTCGTCATTCGAGGTCAGGCTCCATAGTTGAGCCTGGGCAGCTCCACGCCTCCGAGTTTCCAGGAGTTGGAGCGATCCCCTCTCCACTTCTGGAGTTTTATGAGGCCATGTGCCTCATATTTGACCAGCCCGTTCCAGCTTGTGCGCCTTTGGGCCCTGTGACTTCAGGAGGAGCCCCTACTGGTTCCCCTCTGCCAGGTCCCCCCCTGGCACCATTTGAGCCATTTGGATCCACGGATGGATCCGGACCAGGGCCGGTCATACCATCTCGACCTTCCCCGGCGCCAGGACTGATGCTCCCGGCATCGCTGGTGTCATCCCCATTGTGATCCCTGACATGAAGCGGAGGGGCATCACCTTCGCGGGCGACTGAAGCCATCAGGCCAAAGCCTGATCCCTTTTTAGGTCGAGCCTCGAGTAGCGCGCAAGCGCTGCTCTGGCGAGACTTTAAGTAAGGGGTTTCAGAAGCTGACCACACGCTCGTGCGTCGTGGCCTTTTTCGGGCGGTTACGCGCAAGCAAAAGGCCATGGTGCACGAGCGTGTGGTCACGCCTGCTGCTCGCAAGCGCACAAGCGCGCGCGCGACGTGCACTACAGCGCGTGAATACCCTCCCCCCTCCTCCCACTCCCTCCTCGTCAGCTTCATTTTCCTTTCACTTTCGCGCTGCGCGGCCGTGTCACTTTCACGGCCGCGCGGCTATCAGCTTCATTTTTTATTTTTTTTTATTTAACTTTCAGCGCGAGGCGCGCGCACCACTCGCGTCGTCCCCCCTCCTCCCCGCGCGTGCCTTCAAATGCTTGTTAAAGTGGTTCACGGTGCACATGTGCGAAAAGCAGTCAGCTGATACTCCTTTCAGCCGCTGGCTAAAGCCAGCCGAACCATGGCAGGCAACGACTGAAAGAAAGGGTGTATCCGAAAGCCAGTGTCTTGATTTGTATGTTTACATGGGGGGAGGGGGTGCTGAGGTGTGCCCGCGCACCCGGTATCCACGGTTCTCAATAATAAGCTACCTGCAAACCGGGTGCGGCTCGAGGGGAGGTGTGGAAAGCTGAGCGCTTCTTTGTGAAAGGTTAGTTTCACTTTCCATCTGAGGCCGGGGAAGGTACAAACACCTGGCACTACTTAAATCGACCCGTTCGTTCCCCGGGCTCCTCGGACGCGATCTTCGCAGACCACGAGTCCACGGAGGCTTGGCTACCGGCTTGTGAGCCACAGCTCCTGGAAGCGCTCCGCCTAGTTTTCTTATTGCCATCTAGCACTTCTGGCCCCAGCCAGGGTGCTCTTTCTGAGCGCGTGCTTCTCTGCCCGTTGTTCTGGGTGTGTTAATCAAAAACATGCTCTAATCGTAATCCTCGGACTCCTAGCTAGATCGTCAAAAGTGGGGTTTGTCACTGTGTGAGAGTAAATGTGTAAAAAATAAATCACCACTGTTTCTTGCCCGCAAGCATGCATCCATAGATATCCTATTTCTTGTGAGAAGAACCGAAAAACCACATTTTCAGAAACGCGTTGGTACATTCACAGCACAGAATTTAATGGCTTTTCTTTTCCCTAGAACATGCTGCCCACTTGTATATCAGTGCAACTTTTTAGGTGATAGTTACAAATGTTATCTCCTAGAGCCACCCGGTGGCGTTTATTGCACATGACGTGAAACGCCTGTTACCTTGCCGTATTAAGACGTGCTGCATTAAGAAAAACTATTACTCGGCTAGCAATGCCCTCATCATTCACTTCTCACACACACTATCACACTGTGCTGTATACACACATTTTAGCTTCTGCTGATATGCGCATGTCACTGACTCTCACTCGCACGCACACACAGTTCAGAGCCATGCATCTCAGTTCGAGCGAGTGGGAGGTGCCAGAATGTTTAAATTGGAGGTACTACCGTCAAGTTGTAGTGGATATGGGAGTTGCAACTATGGTGACCATGAAGTCCAACATGATTTGTGCCCTTCATGCTGACTCTGTGACATACATGCATTTTCTGCTTCTTGTTTAATATGGTCGTTCAGTTGTACATAATGCTTTCTTGGTCATATATAAGGTAACAAAAAAGCTTCTAACACTTCTTTATTATAACTTTTCAGCATGCTGCAAACTTCTGAACAGCACAGCTTAAACACTTAGGCAAAGTCAATATCTCTGGCTAAACACTTAGAAGGTCCCAAAGGCGAGACCTATTGGCTATGCCAATGCTTGTTCTATGGGCTAGGACTCAGCTAGGATTGGGAGGGTCGCTGGACCCTGAAGAATACCAGCCTTTAGATCTGACCATGGACTGGTGTGAGGACTTGGGGGAGGCCAGTGGACTGGATATTTCCCCAGATACTAGCATTCTTTCTTCCCCTACCCTGGCTACAGAGGAGGGAGCGTTGTTTGCTATGGTGGTGAGAAGGGCAGCCAAGGTCCTGGACCTTAGCATGCCCGTAGTGGCAGTCAAGACGAATGTCTTGACAGAGGTGCTTCAGCTGGGAGTAACCCCTCTCAGAACCGCTTCTCCCTTTGAATGACCCGCTTACAGACATCCTGCTTGGGACTTGGTCTAAACCCAGCACAGGGGCTCCTGTAAACCGGACGATTGCCCGCCACCACCGCCCCACTCCAGGGGACCCCCAGTTCCTCTCACAACTCCCTACCCCAGAGAGCTTGGCCGTCTAAGCCTCTACTTCCCATGTAAATCCTGGCTCATTCCCTACAGTCCCACCGGATAGGGAATCCAAGAGGCTGAACACCTTAGGCAAGAAAATGTTTTCTTCCACCAGTTTGGCCTTGCGGTCTGTGAACACTGCGTGCCTTTTGGGCCATTACTCCCATCCTCTTTGGAATTCAGTTGCAGAGGTGCTGCTTATGGTTCCGGAGGAGACCAAGGCCATACTTTCCCAAGCTGTTACTGATGGGAGAGATGCAGCTAAGTTCGCAATTCGATGTGGACTGGATACCACCAACTCGCTGGGCAGAGCTGTTTCATCGGCGGTGGCCTTATGGAGCCACACCTGGCTGAGAACAACTGGCTTTTCAGGAGATGGTCAAGCATTGCTTATGGGCATGCCCTTTGATGGCTACTGTCTCTTCGGACAAGGACAGCAGAGCTACTGCCAGGTCCTAGTGCCTTTCCATGGCACCTCACCAACCCCAGTCTGCCTTTTACTCCTTTCTTGACCACGAAAGGGGCTTCCAGCCATGTCTTTACATGCCCATCCACACCGTGACATGCAAACTTCCCAGCCTCTGCGTGGCTGAGGATGCGGTACCCACAGACTCCATGCTTCAGGCAGCCAGAGATCAGGCCAGTTCACTACCCCCTGCAGCCGCAGCCTCTAAACCCCTTTGTTTGCCCTCTTATAATCATGGGCACCCAGTGGGAGGCAGGATACTCCATCAGTTGCCCCACTGGAGGTCTAAAACATCAGACTGATGGGTTCTTCAAATTGTCCAAAGTGGCTACTAACTCCCCTTTGTGACTACCCCTCCACCCATGCCACCTGCTTGTGACAGGCTGATGGAGGACCATCTTACCTTGCTCCACCAGGAAGTGATGGCTCTCTTAGCCAAGGGAGCCATAGAGAGGGTGCTGATGGCAGAAGTAGGTTGTGGTTGCTATTCCCTCTACTTTCTGGTACCAAATAAAGGTAGAGGCCTTTGTCCTATACTAGTCTTGCGCCCTTTCAATGTCTTTCTCAAGAAGGAAGAATTCACAATGGTCATGCTCGCTCAAGTCCTCTCTGCCCTGGACCTGGTAGAATGGATGGTAGCGCTGGACTTGCAGGAGGCATATTTCAACATGTCCGTCCTGCCTGTCCACAGGCGTTATCTGCACAAGCACTTTCAGTTTTCAGTGCTCCCATTTGTCTTAATCAGCTCCCCTCGGGTGTTCACCAAGGTGATCATGGCGGTTGCAGCTCATTTGCGGAGATCAGGGGTGCCAGTCTTCCCCTATCTCAACGACTGGCTGTTGAAGGTGGGTTTGCCCCAGGCTGTTGTCTCCCACTGCCAGACTACAGGAGACCTTCTGTATTCGCTAAGGGTTCACTATCAACGTGCCGAAGTCACATCTGACTCCCTTTTAGATGCTCCCTTTCATCAGAGCTTTCTGGACACAATGCTGTTTTGGGCCCATCCCCCTTAATGGCAAGTCCAGGATATTCAGGCCGTGATACTGGTGTTTCAGCCTCTATCCTTGATTTTGGTGAGACTGACTTGGAGGCTGCTGGGACTCAAGGCCTCGTACATCTTGTTTGTGAAAAATGCTTGCTAGCTTGTGCTGGCTCTGCAGTGGGACCTGAAGTTCCAGTGGGCACAGCATCAGGGGATTCTCTCTGGCATGGTCCAGAGCTCTGAGGGAACTGCAAAAAATCTGCAATGTTGATTAACTAACCGTGATTGGGTCAGTGGCAGACCCCTCTCCCTTACCAACCAGATGGTGACAGATGTGTCACTCCTGGCATGGGGTGGCCATCTGGGAGATGTGGAGATCAGAGACCTCTGGTCTCCAGTGAAATTCAGACTCCACATTAACCTTCTGGAGCTCCAGGCGATCTGGCTGGCATTGAAAGCATTTCTATCCTCCATCAAGAGAAGACTAGTACAGGTGTTCATGGACAGCACCACCGCCATATGGTACTGCAACAAACAGGGCGGGGAGGGGGCATGGACCCTTTGTCAAGAGGCCCTGGATCTCTGGACATGGCTGAAACATCAGGTCACATCCCTGATGATTCAACTCCTGGTGGGCTGTCTGAGCACCAGGGAGGACAAACTCAACCGAAGATGCCTAGTGGAAGATGAATGGCGTCTCTGTCTAGAGGTGATGAAAGGTCTCTTGCAGCAATGGGGAGAGCCTTGGTTAGATCTGTTTGCCACTGCCGAGTATGCGCAGTGTTAACAGTTCTGTGTGCTGGAGTTTCCAAGGCGGCTCTCGCTCGGAGACGCTATTTGTCTCAAGTGGAGCACACCACTCCTGCCCAGAGTTCTCAAGAAGATCAGGAATGACCGGGCCGAAGTCATCCTTGTTACTTCAGACTGGACTCGTGGAGTTTAGTATCCCGAGCTATTGAGCATGGCCATCAGTTCTTCGATCAGGCTGGCCCTTTGGGAGGATCTTCTGTCGAAGCAGCAGGGGGGGGGGTTCTCCACCCGAACCTGTCAAAGTTGTTTTGGCAGCCAGGTGTCCCTCCACCAAAGCGGTATATGCATGCCGTTGGGGCACGTTTGTGGCAGGGTGTGCTGAGAATCAGGTTGATCCTATTTCTGCTCCCCTTTCTCAGGCCCTTCTTTTTATCCTTTTCATTGTCCAGCAGGACTCTACTCTGGGCACCTTAAAGGGCTACCTTTGTGCTATTTCCGCCTTCACCCTTCATCATGGCTCAGTGGGACCTTAATCTAGTCCTGACATTCCTGATGTGCACTCCCTCTGAGCCCTTGCACAACTGTCCCCTCTTTTCATGTAGGCCGATCCATCTCCCTGCCTACTTTTTACACCCTGCCACATCCCTCTTAAGAAGAGGACCAACTTCACAGACTGGACCCTAATAGAGCGTTGTCATTGTACCTTGACCACATGGGAGAGTTCCGGGTGAATGACCAACTCCTCTTGGGGTATGGCGGAGTAAAGAAGGGAAAGGCCATGCAGAAGCAGACCATCTCCCGATGGATTGTGCTCTGCATTAAGATCTGCTACTCATTGGCCAAGAACCACCCCCTGATTGTTTGCATGCTGATCCCACTAGAGCTAATAAGGCTATGACAAAATCCAATTTTAGAAGAAAAGGAGTGTAAAGGTCCAGCCTTGATTTGTCTTTCCAAAATTCAAAGAATAATACAGTTCTTTCCTTAATTATCATCAGTCCATTAAAAAAATAATCACTTGGGAGTCTTGTGTTTCTTAATGGATCCAAATAATTGTATTCAATCAATGCTTTTCATCGAAAGCAGTCAACGCAGCCCAGCCAACGCTTTTCGTCCCGACGGACATCATCAGGGCTCAATATCACGATTCAGTCAGAAAACTCAGTTAATTCCTCTGTTGTGTCTGTCAAGGTGCAGCACAATTCACATAAATGTTTCATATCCTGTTCTCATTGATCTTGTGCTGTCAGTCCCAACAACGTGTCCATGGAGACCTCCTGACTGCTGCTCATCCAGTATCCATCTAGTTTGGATAGAAAGTCATGAAAGGAAACTGGCGTCAGCTTATATAGGCACCACGCACGTCACTTCCAGCGCAGTCTACGACACCACAAGGAGCCGAACGCAGCCACCTACTGGCTGCTCACGAAAAATGTATGGATCCAGTCTCACACATGGGATAATTCTGTGATAAGGAATCTGCCGGTAGATAGAATCTCTACCAGATAAGGCATTATCGAAGGTAAGTAACTTGTTAATCAGGAGCACTCCATTGGTGCCTATGGTGTTTCGCCCATAGGCACCTTACTGGAGAATGCTTTGACTGCAAATTAACTATCGTGCCGTGACTATTGGTCCCTATAACTTGCTAAAGTTGGTCACCCAAAATGAGCCGCAGTAGCTGAACACAACTATACAGAAGTTTTCAAAAGTTTTCAAAGTAACCATTAACTGTGATAGTTGCCAATGTTTGTTTGTGTTTTACCTGAAAAGCAGTAATTTTTTTATTTGCTTAATAATTTATATCTCTGGAACCCTCTGGTTCCTCAACTTTCGACAGTGACCAGGTTAAATCTCTCTACAAAGGGCCTCTGGTTTCAAGTCTTGCATATAGTTCCACAAGATGAACTTTATATTCCCCACGACAACTGTATGTGCTGTATGGGGTTGGCATTTACTCCACGGCCTGTGGCACTTCACCTCCATGCTTCACCTTCATGCACAATGAGACCATCAGGGTGTGTGGGGAAAAGTTACTTTTTGCTAAGTCTTCTGTTAGACTCCCAAATGGACGCACCATAGGAAGGAAAAGTTTGTCTTTGAGGAAACGGTTGCCCTTTGCCTGAGTTCTTCAAAATTGGGTGACTCCCAAGCAAATATGTGAATGAGACCAGAGATCCTGGGTCCATTGGCTGAATATATCCCAGTTGAGGCCTTCTGTCTAGCAATGCTGGATCTTTACAGGACGGCTCTGCCCTTCTCTGGACTTCTCCCCTTATGGAGGGCCATATCTGCTGGTTTGGTGACTCCAGCAGCTTCCGCCTTGATGCCTACCAACACAAACCTCCATGGGCTTCGGCTCTAGTGCCTTAAACAAAGTCGAGACCAGTGAGGGAGCTGCTCCAATTCACTCTGGCCCTTCTTCTGTACCATTTTCAAAGCCAATGATAACGTCCATGGAGCCAACTCAAGTGAAGGCCAAAGATTTGAGAGGAGAAAATATAATCTGTGTGACAAGGGAGGCTAATTTTAAGGATGAATCCTATTGTACCCACCTCCTCAAGGCCCAAGGGTTTCCCTGGTAGGAGGTGATTTTCGGTTCAGATGCAGAACCTTGGCTGTGGAGGATATCAGACTATGGCCAGAAGCAGAATAATCACCCAGTGGCTCTTCACCTCCTGCCCCAATACAATAAATTGGGCTTATAAAATGGCAGTTGCCTAGTTACTTCTCCAGAAATAGACATTTAATACCTATCTAGTACTTCTTCGTAGGCTGTCTCATTTTTACAACAAAACTGACTTTGCCTTTTCTATAAGGGAAGTCTAATATTCTGTATGTAAACTTTCAAACCTCCAAAGCTTCTGCCGATGTTTCCATTCAATGTAGTCTTCTTCGGAATCTCTAAGACATTGTTTGCTGTAGAACCATGAGTGGGAACTGCACCCCAAGGTGATGGAGGCAGTCTTCTCCAGTTTGGGGTTTCCATTGGTGGATCTCTTTCCCACTACCCAGAACAGGGTGTCTCCTCAGTTTCGAGCCATACCCTACTGCCAAGTGATTCCCTTGGGGATGCCTTCGCATTCAACTGGTCTCAGATCCTGCTGTAAGCATTTACAATTCTGTCCAAAGTACCTTCGAAAGTATGGGAGAACCGGGTGCAGCTGTTTATAATCACTCCAGATTGGGCAAGGAAAATCTAGTATGCTCATATGTTGGCACTCAGCATTTGGCCTCCGCTTTCCACTACCACTCGGAACAGACCTGCTCTTTAAGCAGGATAGTCAGGTTCTGCTCCCCATTCCTCATAGACTACAGTTGCACATGGAGAGATTGAGCAATTCCACCTAGAATCCTTTTGCTTTCATGGGTAAGTCTTGATCCTTTTATATCTTGCCTGACCAACACCTTGAGGTTTGCATTGTCCTCTGCACAACCTTGGCCTGGTGGTGGATCTAGAAACTTCAAAGCAGTACTCTGTGTGCTGGATTGTGCTCCGGACCAAGATTTACTATGCACTGGCCATGAAGCAACCTCTGGAAGGACTATGGGCTTGTTCCACCAGAACCAAACTGCTATCACTGCATTGGCATGCTGAATGCCTGTTCTGGAGATTTTTCAGCCGGCTATGTGTACATCAGTAGACCCATTCACAAAGCACTACTGTATCTACAGTCAAGTCCATCAAGATGAGCATTTTGCCCTCTTGATCCTGCAGGCCTTTGTTATGACCTAGTTCACAAACCCACCACCTGGTGGAGGTGCTGCTATAGTATCTATTCACAAGGTGAGGAATGTGCTGTGGAAATATCCATCGAAAAACAAATTACTTACCTTTGGTAACACTCCTTCTTGGGGATACTCCACAAATCTCATCATTCATTTTCCATCCCAAACTAGAGATCTGCACACTGGTCATGCCAATTTGCCAATAAGCTCTGCGTCTGAAAGCGAGGACAGCCTAAGAAAGCTTCTGATGTCAGCACGCATGGATGGCTCTTATATGTGGCTTCACTCGTCACTTCTAAAGCAGATTGACGGTGCGGAGACACATGCGCAGGAGTACTGCTTTGAAGTTTACAGATCCAGTCTGAAACTTGGGGACTTTGTATTTTATTTTTTATTTTATTTGTAGAGTGTTATATAAAGTGAACAAGACCCTAACGGGTGGCAGAGCGCTTTACAATTACAAGAGTAAGTTATTATGCAGAAGAAAAGTGATATACATAAAAAATATATATATACATATATACAAATTGGTATAAATACATAAGCAAGTAGAAGTGCGAGAAACCAGAACCCATAATTGTTCGTAAATACTGGAATAGGCGGAGTCCGATAAGTGTCGGGACAGTGTATAGAGATTGGAAGAGGATACACAGCTTGGATCACAATGATGTGGACGAATCATGGGAAAATAGAACGTCAGGCAGGTAGGATTCGCGATTGAGGGAAGGGGGTGTGACCTCCATGTGGGAGGAATCTATTGGCTAGTAGCAGTTTTACTACTTTCCTGAAGATGGAAGTGTTGCACCTAGTCTCCGGATGGGAGCGAGTTCCAGATAGTAAGCACATTTCCGGAAAAGGATCGATTGTAGGTTTTCTTTTTGTCTAATTTATGAGGCTTAAGTAGGAGGGAGCTTGTACTTCCAGAAGGTCTGTTTCCGCCAGATAGGGTCAACTTCTGGGACAGGTAAGAAGGGGTGTTGTGGTGTAGCGCTTTGTGGGTCATACAAGCAATTTTGAGATGGATCCTCGCCTCAAAGGGTAGCCATTTCAACGATTGAAGGTCGGGGTGATGTGATGAGCCAGTTATGAGCTTTGCTGCCGCATTCTAGGTCACTTTCAGTGCTGCAAGTTTACTTTTCGGAAGGCCCACAAGGGTTGCACTCCACAGTCTAGTTGAGATATTACAATAGCTTGAACCTCTGTTCAAGGTGAGTATTCGCAAGGTGAGCAATCTTCGGTGATGAAGTATTACCAAAGGTGAGTAACTTGCTCCTTAGTCCCTTGTGGTTTGTCTGCCCTTGCTAGCTTTCTTCCTTGTAAACTTGGTCCTTCTTACCTGTAAATCCTTTTCACCCAATGTAGTTTCTGTATTTCATGAGGTCCACTCTGTTACCGTTCAATATTTATTTCTTCATCCAACCATTGAGGTGGTCTTTATAGGCTTGTTCCATATTTGCAGTCTCATACTACATCAACCACATGTGACAGGACATAGATGATAACCATCTCTATCTCAGCTTCACTGGATCCGAAAAGGGCAAACCTACCTTTTGACGTTGGGTAATACTTTGTATCAAGATCTGCTCTGCCCTGGCCAAGAAAAACCCTGAAGAAGGTATTTTAGTTCATTACACCAGGGCTAACTATACTAAGATAACTAACGTAAGTACTATAAGATTACTGCAGACCTACTCAGATCTTTTCTTATCACATTAAAAAGGGGTAAGACAATTATATGAGAAATATTTTAAATTCTTTAGACACACCTGGTCCTTCCAATTAAGGAACTCTAAAAACGCAGTAAACACCTTTTTATTCAGCGTAGTCTTAGTTTACAAAACTAAATAAACTATAAGGTTGCACATATATTCTAGATCATTAACTTTCATAAAAGCACATATCCCACATGCTAGTCTCTATGTCCATCAAAATCTTGCCTACCGAAGAAAGGATACCTGGTTCTCCTCCCTATTACCTCCGTTTTCAGTATAGAACAGTGCCTGGTTTAAATTGCGAGCAATGATTTTTAGAATGCAAATTAGCTAATATGTTGGCAACTAGTTTCCAGCTAAAGCATGCCATCAATCCCAAACAAGCAATCTTTAACTCTTCAAGTATGTAGCCTGCAGCATAGTTTATCTTCACCTGTTGACTTCTCTGGACCTCAAAGAATCCGTACTGGAGCCAGGTCCCCCCACCTAAGCAACTTCTATGATTCGAACCTTAATACAATACATAAAAAATACACTCTTCCACTAATCTAGCATTTTAGAAAATGTTTAATATTTTTCAATTTCATATTTTGCTTTTTCAATTGTTTAACAGTTGCAGACCCAGAATAGTGCGTTGGCCACAGATTAAGAACCGCTAGTGTTTGGACAATAAGCTTCACAGATTTATCATCAAGGAGGTCAAAGCCTGCCCTTTTCTCATTGTTAAGCGATGCTCCACTTATGCCTAGACTGGAAAGTACACTCAATCTGTACAGCATATATGTTTATCGGGCACCAAAGGCAGTCTCAAATTTAGGCAAGGCTGAATTAATTTGCGATAAAAAATAATCTGGAAGGCCCAGGGTGAGAGGATTTTGATGCCCAGTATGCTATATCAGCGTACAATGAGCAGGTTGCTAATGGTGTATGCACAGCTGCTTTAAAATGCACACGAGATATACTCTGGTCGAGAAACAACTCCTTTAAATCCAGTCAATCTCATTTGTCTAGTAAGTTATAGTTCTCCTCACCGTCCTACATTTTATTACGTCTGATTAGCTCTTCATCTACGAGCACCAGCAGTGTATCTGTGGCTGCCCAGGCTACTTGAAGATGCCGATTTAAAAATGCACCAAGGGTGCATTAAGTGAACCCACAGGAATATTGCTTGTCGGGAAACGACCTTAATAACGAATTTCTAACAAGTGGGCTTAACCACTACTTGACATGAACCACGACCTCGTTAACTACTACTTCATTTACAACGTATTTTCAGAGGTAAGTGTATTTATAAGTACACAAATATGGTAAACGGTTCCAACAGATCATATTAGTATAATTGGTTTAATTAAAGAATTAAACAATATCATGTTTACTAAAATACGAACATCTTTTTAAAAGCAAGCACGACAATTAGTGATCCATCGGTATTTATTTAAAGTATGTGACAAGGGTAGGAGACTAAAAAGTATGTCCAGTTTCATGACCTTGAGTTTAAAACCCCTACCTACTGCAAAGACTGAAACAGGACTAATTATAAGCAGACGTTTCTAACTGCAAATGAACAGCACTTGTACAGTAATTTTGGCAATACTGACATCTAGTGGCTGGATGTAACTTGACACGGCACGGTTAAAAATACACACTCGCATAATTGGACAGCACACAATTAACAAATATCAATTATTAACCAGCAGAAGTGATAACCCAATTTCGGAAAGAGGTGACACAATTAGTAATAGTCGTGGCAAAAGCATTACTGAGTTTTCTTTGAAAAGGGCTGACTTGCAGCAATACATTGCTTCAGCGTGAGTCCCTGGGCCAGTCTGGAACAGTAGAGGCACAAGATTCTTTATTAAAAATAGTTTTTATTAGAAGTGTTGTTCAATTTAATTACATTTTTTGGATCGTGTTTCAAACATGCATTGTTTTGAACGTAGTGGTAGATTCAGAGTATTTGTCAATAGATCCATTTTCGTGGTTCACATAGTTGTTTGGCTTTGGTCGTTGTTTAGCCTTCGTGGTTTAGGCATTCGTTATTTAAGTGGTAGTTGTTTAATCATACATTCCTGGAGCTCTACAGGAAAACAGATTAACCAGTTAATTGCCAGTAGTTTGCCCTCTGGTGCACAGCCCGTTTTTATTATACATTTGGGGCAGGTCTAGCTTAAGCCATCATAACTTTTTTGACAAAGGATATACAGGCCAAAATTGCGTACAGTTTTTCTTACATGTTGGAGACTATAAAGGTGATTTGTAGTTCCCCTAGAGGGAATTGAGAAAATAGCCAAAATGTGATGCTTTTTTAAATGTATATAATTAGGGTGATAATGGCTGTGCAGGAAGGTGGGTTTTTTGCTGTTTAGTCCTGAGCTTTCAGAAACAGGGAGAGCTGTAAAGAAAAAAATGTTTCATCACAAGTTTTGCTGTTTTGTAAGTGGTGGTGAATATTTCCTATTTTTGCAGTTTCTACTTATTTGCAGGGAGAAAAGATGGAGACTGATGGGTGAACACGAAAACGATACCTTTCTGGAATGTAGCCAAAATTATGAATTCAAATGGCCATTTGTGTAGCTTTCTCATGGCCTCCAAAAATAAGCCGATTAAGTTAAAAAAGTATGCAAGTAGGAAAAAATAGATGACCGGTGGTATTGTTTTCATGTTTTTGCCAGAATAGCCGATCTATAACTTGCCATGTGGGATTGCCGCATTATTCAGGCATAAGGTCAAGTTGGCACCCATGGAACCCTACCAACCCTGGGCATCTCTAAAACCTAAAGACCAGGGGAACCCAGGGTTTTTCGAGCTTGAATAGATCCTGAATGCTGCCTTACTCAGTACGCCTGTCTGAATGTCAAAATTGTGACTAAATTCCCTCTCTTTCCATGGCGGATTGCTCCAACATTTAGGTTGGGGGTCAGATGCTGCTCAAAAAAATACTCTGCCAGCCTTGGGTGTTTCTGAAAACTTGAAACCCAGGAGAGTTAAGGGAGGTGTTCTCGCCCACACTTTGACATTTATAGGGCATTATGGGTAAGAAAAAGTGGTGGGATCAACACATGCCACACAATCAGGGACTGACCTGGGTGGGTGTATAGTTTTCAGAAATGCCTGGGGCTGGTATATTTCCTTAGGTGCTGGTTAGTGCAGGCCCAATATTTCTGCCTTTAATGGAAAGTGTGAGGAAATGGTATATTTTTTTAAAGACCTAGTTATGACATTTGCGGGCCATTTAGATTCAGAAAATGTACTGTATGCTACACAAGCTATAGCACTCTTGCATCCCATGGGTCTCTAGATTTCAGAAAGCATAGGGTTGGATGAGTTCCCTGGGTGCTAGCTGATCCCAGCCTCAAACACTGAAACCATCCCCTACTGGCACTAATGGTCTAAGTGCAGAGTTTGTAGAGCAACAATGAGTCACTGTGGTACTGTGCAAACGCAAGTCTTATCCTCACCGCTGATCACCAATGATAGAAATGGCATTTCTGGTTGGCTAGGGTATACACCTAAGACAGACCGAACCCACCATTATAGTCAGTGTGAGGGAGGTACACACCCAAGATATCCCCTGCTCACCCCCTTGGTAGCTAGGCAAAGCATTCAGGCTTATCCCAAAGGCATTGTGTAAAGCATTTGTGCAACACACGCACACCAGTGACACAATAAGTACACCACAAAAGAGACTCCATACAGTATTATATAAAAATAAGTTTCTATATTGCATATAAACATAGACCATACAAACCAATAATCACTTTGCCAACCAGGCAATTGTCATAACATCCTTGTTTGTACAATAAGATAAAGACTTTGCACATGTCATAAAAACACCATCACTGCGCATACAAATGCAACTTCTGAAATAATACTTGTTATCCTGACACTGCAAGGCAAAAACATGTGAGTGTAGCAACTCAATGACTTCCAAAAATGCGGCCGGATTCTCTGAATTAATCTGGGACCTCCGTTGAGGTTTACCCCATAGTGAAAGAAATCACACAAGACGTGCCCCAGATAGTATGTTTTGCCCAGGAAGGGAGGTGAGACACCAATGTAGGCAATGGTGCAGAGAGACCTCGTTCAGCCCCAGTCCCCCCACCCCGTGTACTGAAATACCAGAGGCAGCAGCCTGCGAGCACGCGGGGCAGCTGCTGAAGACAATGGCAGCCCCCCCAGGGCAGGAGTTCCAGCGGGACACAGATCCACCCACAAAAGGAAGCGCAGCACTCACCACCACGGCCCTTGGCCAAAAGGCTGTATGCTGTTGTGGAGTCCTCAGGCACAGCGTGTCGCACAGTTGACGGGGTCAAGTCACTGCCCCAGTGTGTGACTTGATTAGGGCGCTCCTCTTGAAAAAGAATGGAGGAGCGCAGGACGGGTTCACGGCTTCCTCCACCTGGTCTCTTTTCTTGGGAGAGGAGCGGTGCACAGCGCTTCACACATGCCGGGCTCTTGGGAGAGTTAGAGGTGTCTCGATCATACCCACAATGCCTGCATGGCACGACCCTCAGGGAGAACACGCTGGTCCCAGGGAAACTCCTCGCACAGGGGATTCCTTGAGAGGACACCAAAGTGGATGCCTGCCTGTGCCCCGGGGGGACTTTGTGCAATGGATCGGAGCACCGGGACAAGCAGACAGGTAGGCTGACTCCCCCCAACCACGGAGCGCTGATCTTTTAGTACAGCCATCGCTCACACGCTGAATGTGATCAATGCCCCCTGCTGAACTCATAAGGTGCCAAGTCCCACAGCAGGGGCTGAAGGAGGGATCTTTGATGCTCCTGAGATCCCTAAGAACAAGGGCAAGCTCAGCTCAAGCCCTTGGAGATCACTGGGGGCACCAAAGCAGGAATGTTGGCAGCAGGCCAGCACACAGAGTCCTTGTAGGCAAACAGGCAGTCCTTCTTGCAGCCCAGCAGGCCACAGGTCAGCACAACAAATAAGGGAGTCCAATGGCAGTTCCTCCTGGCAGCATACCAGTTCCTTCTGGCAAGGTGCAGTCTGTAGAGCTAGCAGTGTCTGGTTAGAAGTCCCACGCAGTGTCTAAAATCATGGGGTCAGAGTCCCTATACTTATACTCAAAATGTCTTTGATGTGGAGGTAATTTCAAAGAGATCTTAGAAGTGCACAACACCCCCATTCAATCACAGATCGGGCTCCAGACATCAGAAGGGGGTAAACAAGCCTTTTGTGTGACAGCAGGGCCCAGCCTTCACAAATGTAAGTGTGCCCCACCTCCCTCCCTCCCAACCCAGGAAGACCATTCAATATGCGGATGAATGCAGATGCAACCCTGTTAAACCCAACCATCCTGTGTGATGGCTGTCTGGAAAGTATGCACAAGTCCAGCTGTCACTCTACCCTAGACGTGGATTGGAGTCAGGCTGCAAAGCACATCGCATTATAAGCACATAGAAATGCCCACTTCCTAAAAGTGGCATTTTTCCAATAGAACTGAAAAATTCACTTACACCAATAAGCAGGATTTATCACCACTATTCCAAACATACCAAACATGGCAACGCGACTCAGATCAGAAATTACGAGCTTGGAGATTTAGAGTGTGAGTATAGCTTGGAGATTTGTTTGGAATCTAAGCTTTAGGAATATGTGTTGCAATGTGTTTATAGAGTAGAAGCTGCTCTTTGTGACTTTGTAGACATGTGGTGTCAAGAATAGGTCTGAATCCATGGTCATCCCTATATTATTTACTTCAGTTGATGTAGTTGGAGGAGCATTGAGTCCCTTGGGCCATTTGTTGGTAGGCTGGTTTATGTAAACACAAAAAGGGCTGCCCCTCACGTGGGTTCCTACAGTTTCTTACAGAATTATGCTGAGATGCAACACCAGTGGGGCATCTCATAAAAAGTTTCGGACTGGCCTCACACACCGCCCGGTGTCATGCTTCATCATAGGCTGTCCTCGCCCTCTAAAAACTTCGTTTGATAGAGGGCGGGCATACACCTGGAGACAGGGATGCACTTCTACAACTAAGTGATGGCCGTGTGAAAGTGAAAGGTGATTTAAAAACCATCACACCTGTCACTCAACAGTGTTTTATTCAGGGAACAGATGTATGATATTAAAATAGGTGTACGGTGATCTGGGACATTATTCTCCCTTCACCGTATTAAGTGTGGTCAACATGTTTCTGCGTCAGTGTCCCCGTAGGGTACGTCGCATTCGTCAGGACCAAATGGGTTTTATCCTTTTTGCCTCTAATGCAAAAAGGAGCTGCTAATCTGGGACGGGGATAAAAGATAAATAAAATACAATCGCCCGTTTGGTGTAGTACCACTGTGACAGATTCCTGAAATACTATCCTCTATACTCCATGGGAGGGCGAGGGTGGGAGGGCCTAC
Organism: Calotriton arnoldi; assembly: GCA_963921515.1. Taxonomy (NCBI): domain Eukaryota; kingdom Metazoa; phylum Chordata; class Amphibia; order Caudata; family Salamandridae; genus Calotriton; species Calotriton arnoldi. The sequence goes on from CAWUFW010022628.1 coordinate 42,839, forward strand.
TTGTGACTTTTGTCTGACTTCAGCGCTCCCATCAGTTCTCTCTACAGGCGTCCTCTCGGTCTCCCCGTCGGTAAGTGTGTGTGTATTAGGCTGGTTTATGTGCCATTGTCCACAAGTCATGATCTCTGTCTTTGCTATGTTAAGCTTTAGGTTGTTACTCCCTATCCATGCATTTAAGGCATGTCAGCAATCACCAAGTCTCGACTTGTAGATGTCTTCTGGGTGAATCATTTGCCTTGTTATTGCAGGTGAGATTGAATGATCTAATCAGGACTGGAAAAAGAGTTAAACATGTTGAATAAGAGTAAAAATATGAAGGACCCCTAAAGGGATCCACAGTGTTTGGATATCAGTGCTATCACACCACGCTTTGTCTTCAAGGTATGAAGCAACCCATTTCAGAGCATTTTTACATATTCTGAGATGATGGTGTCTTTGTAGTAGTGTGTGGTGATGGACAGTGTAAAATGCTGCTTGTAGGACCAGAAGTAGTTGGGCTATGGATCTGTTCTTGTCCACTGCAAGTTTTAGGTCATCACATATGATTAGAAGGCTGTCTCTGCCGTTACGTGGGCTGAATCCAGATTTGTGGTTTGACATGAGGTAATTTTCCTCTGTAAACTTAGGAATGGAGTAAAAAACTGTTCTTTCAAATAGTTTACCATCAAACAGGCTAGTAGATATTGGTCTGTAGTTTGCTGGGCTGGATTGGTCAAGGTTGTTCTTGAGAAGTGGTGTAATGCAGGACGTTTTCAACTAGGACTGGAAAGACCCTAGTTTCAGAGACTTGTTTAGTACGCTTTAGCTACCTCCTCTTCACAGGGTGTGAATGATATCTTTAAAGATTTTTAAAGGTGCTATATCTGAAAGTGATCCTGATGGTCTGCTTGTGATGATCTCTTTTTCTGAAAGGTTGTAGAGGGTGGGTTAATCTTTGCCTGCAGATGAACTACTGTATCCTTTAATATGAAGGTGCTCCTCTGTTATGTTTATGTATGGTCTGCTCTTTTGGATGTTTAGACCAACAAACCTTTAATGTGTTTATACCAATGCTTATACATCTTATTCTCTGGTAATGCAGAGGTGCAGTGTCATAAGGAGGGATAAGATGAGGAGGAAGAATTGCCTCATTTTTCTCTGTGGGCTGCAGTCCACGCCCCAACTGAAGCTGAAAGCCAAAAGAAATTTTTTCATTCCAGACTTTCCACAAGGACAATGCATCAACGAAGAACAAGGTCAGGTGGCCGATTTCAATATAAGAGGAAGTGCTGATGACTTGGGGGAGGGGGAGATGGGAAGGAGGAGACATTGGGAGTCGGAAAAATGCAACAAGCGGAGAAGCGCGTTGGGAGAAAGACAAGCCTAGCTGATTGATTACCTGGAGATGCCAGGAACCCTCGACGAAGACATCGAACGAATGTACCTTCAGCGAAGCAGAAGACTGGAGGAGAAAAGTGGCTGTTCCAGTCCGGATGGCCGCTGGCTGGACGTTTTGCCCAGCCACGCTCCCGAAGGAGCATGGCTAGCACAGGTGCATAACCGCTTGTGGTTTCGTCAGGGGTGAAGGAGGGGGCTGCGGGTGGAACAGGTTGGGGGCTGTGGTAACAACAGGGAGCTCCTGCATTTAAAAACAAGAGCTGAAACGGCTGAAAGAAGGGAACTCCTAGACTATGGAGTATTTAATCAGCTGCCATGCAAGAGCACGGGTCTGCTTGGGTGTGCATATACCCTCGTAGCTGGATTGCTGCTTTTGTTAATGTTTGTTTGGTGTCACTAATTTTGAGTGATAAATCCCGGTAGCTATGGGAACTTATAAGGACATGGGCAAAAGAGAGCACTATAAATCAAGAGCACTCAGGTGATTAAAATGCCAGTTTGGGGAGAGGGTTCACACGGCACCAACCCTAAAAATTCATAAAGTGAGATGAGACCAGAACATACCCATACTCCTTACATCAAGGGCGCCGGTGGGCCACGTCGATCAGAAGAACTTGAAGGAGAGAAGAAGAGCAAAGACTGAACATCCATACAGCTAAAATGTTAAAATTAAAATAATGGAAATAAAACAATTTAGATCACATCAGTAGCTATTGTGTAGTACCTCGCATGCCAAGTGACACATGGTGTAGAACGCGGGCAGTCTAGTCTACTGATACAAAATGGACAATCAAATATAGCAATTCATCAAAGCCCAGAAGAAGCTAGGGCGATAGAATGACAGATGTCTTCAGCGAAAGCTGATCTAGAGTTGTTTCGAGATGAAATAAAAACCCAGGCTGAACATTTCAATGAAATGACGGGCGATAAAATACAGTTAAACTTGGGCCTAGCCACGGGTAGAGGATCTACTCCGTTGGGACCGACCAAATCATTACAAAAACTCCTGCCGGAAGAGGACACCAATCCTTTTCTGTTGAATTTTGAAAGTGCTGCTCGGGCCAGTGCATGGCCTAGGGCGAGGTGGCAGTTTTATTTAGCTCCTCCCTTAACTGGGAAAGCTCAAGTGGCCTACCAAACCACTAATGCCAGAGGAGACACTCCATATGAGGAGATTAAAAAGATCATTCTGGATTGGCTGGCTTTGCATGAAGAGGCATACCTTATTTGATTTTGGAATGAAGGAGGGGCCTCTGTGGATACCCAAAGACCTTGTTCTTCAAGTTAAAAAGTGCTGCTGATAACTAGCTGAGGCCTCAGGAGAACAGTAGGGAGGAATTTATGGGTAAATTTTTTTTGGAGCAATTCTTAAAGAGCGTACCAGTCCAAACTCAGAAATGGCTCCGGTAGCATTCACCCTTGGATATTGAACAGGCTATGGAGATGGCAACTACATTTTCCCAGGCCCAACTTCAGTTTTATCAAGGTCAAATGGAAAAGGGGGTCAAGTTCCCACATGGGCAAGTCGACAGGACAGAAAGACTTATTGAAGTCCCACGGACATCCAAAAAAATCATATCGTAATATCATAAAATCCACCTAACAATGGACCTCAATGCTTTGAGTGTGGGGAGTGGGGATATATATTGCCTGTTTGCGTAAGAACTGTAAAACTGCTGAAGAGCCTATGGACATAAATTATGCCCCTAGCTCCATATTTTTTACAAGAGATATGGGCCCATGCTTCTATGTAAGTTTACAAGCCAATCAAAAGTGTTTTACTGCCCTACTATACTCCGGGTGTAGACAATCCGTGGTGCAAGGGAACCTAGTACAACCTTCTCAAATTGTTCCTGGAAAACACATAGGTATTAGATGTGTCCACAGGGATGTGAAAACGAATCCAGTAGCCCACCTAGTGGTAACCACTACTGAGGGACAAGACATAGAAGTAGAACTACTAGTCCTTGGGAATCTCCCAGAAGATGTTATACTAGGAACTGATAACCCCCAGTTTCTGGAAAAGTTCCTAAAGGCTATAGAGAGGAAACCTGAGGTGCCCCAGGAAAGTAATCCCAAGAAAGAAATATGTCCCACCCAGGATGCATTCTTGTCTCCCGAACCATGGGTGATAGACTGATATTTCAGGGTAACACAGGTAAATGATGCCAACCTACACCAGGTGTAAATAAGTGATGGGAACCCCACTCCCACCTACCCCTACTTTCAGATAAAAAAGGATTATTATGCCACATGTGAGGAATCAATGAATCCCCACAACTGTTAGTTCCCCAAGAATTCAGGGACCAGATTATGTTCTATGCTCTTCCCACTTATTAGCAGGCTACTCTGTTGCCGACAAAACCACGCAAGAGATATTACGGCATTTTTACTGGCCTGGTATTCTGGCTCAGATAAAAAGTTACTTCCAGGAGTGTGATATTTGCCAAAAGAAAGACCCCTACCATCCGCCCGAGTTCTGTTGCAACCCTTGTCAATAAAATAGGGACCTTTTTGAAAGAGTGGGAATGGATCTCAGTGGACCCCTACTCAAGTCTTCTAAAGGTAATCAGTATGTTCTGGTATTAAATGACTGTGCCACTCGATAACCTGAGGCCATCCTGTTCGGAAATACTACTACAACCATGATAGCTCAACTCCTAGTGGAGGTCTTTTCTCGCGTAAGATTTCACAAAGAGATTCTTACAGACCAGGGGACCCCTTTCGTATCACTTCTGATGAAACAAACTTGTAAACAACTGAACATACAACATATCAAAATGTCTGTCTACCATCCACAAACAGACGGTTTGGTAGAACATTATAATGGGTCCCTCAAGCTTATCTTGAAGAAAATGCTAACTAGGGATGGCAAATATTGGGGCCAGTTACTTCCCTTTGCCCTTTTTGTATCATGGGGACAAGTCCAGAGTAGCTATGGGTATTCCCCCTTTGTCGTGCTTTACGGGTATAAGCCCCGTACATTATGTGAGATCACAAAGGAAATGTGGGAGAAAGATACTGGAAATGAGGCGGCTGGTCTTCTGGACTAAACTAATCAGTTGCACTCCTGCATAGATAAGTTACGAGAACTTGCCCACCACAATTTAGAGAGAAGTCAGCAAAGACAGAAATCTGTCTACGACAAAGGGAAGCAATGGAGAACCTACCAAGTAGGAGATTGGGTGTTGGATCTGCTACCCACCTCTGCAAAAAAATTAAAATCCGAGTGGGAGGGACATTCCCGGATATCTGAGAAAATCGCCAAGGTCACATATAAACTGAGAATAAATCCAGGTAAAGAGCAAATCTACCACATACATTTGTTGAAGAAATGGTTAGGACCTCCCCCAAAAAAGATACAGGCCTTGGTCTCGGTGACTAATGCCCCTAATACTCTAGACTAACTCCCCATCAATGAAACCTTGCCAGGGGTACTAAAGAAGGAACTTCTTCAAGGGCTACAACCTTTCACTTCTAATTTTTCTGATCTTTCCGGGAAAACTCATTTGGCTGAGCATGCCATTCCCATCCAAAAGGAGGGGATTGTTAAACAAAAACCCTACCGGATTCCAGCTGCCCGACTACAAGGCATACAGAAAGAGGTAGATCAAATGCTACAGATGGGGGTTATTGAGCCTTCTCAGAGCAACTGGTCATCTCCAATCATACTTGTCCCTAAACCAGATGGAGGCATATGCTTCTGCATAGATTTTAGGGCAGTTAATAAAATCTCCCAGTTCGATGGGTATCGCCTTTTCCGAATCGATGAGTGAATTGAGAAGCTGTGTGAGGCCCATTATATCACCACCATAGACCTTACTAAAGGGCACTGGCAGGTTCAACTTAAAAAGGAAGACCAAGAAAAAACTGCCTTTCCCACGCCTTATGGGTTATTCCAATTTGCAGAATTGCCTTATGAGCTCTGGCCACATTTCAGCAGCTCATGAACCAGGTCCTAAGGGATCACTATGAATACTCTTCCACTTATCATTGTCATCTTTAGAAGGACTTGGGAAGACTATATTGCCCACCTTCATGCAATCCTTAAAGAGTTGAAGAAGGCCAACTTACACATTAATGCCAAAATGTCCCAAGTAGGGTATAGTAAAGTGAGATATCTGGGCTATGTGTTGGGAAATGGGATTATTAAGCCCCAAGCTGAGAAGGTTAGGGCCATCACTGAAACACCTTTCCCCAGAAATGAGAAAGAAGTCCGGGCCTTTTTGGGTCTCTGAGGGTATTAGAGAAGACTTGTGCCTCGCTACTCAGAGATAGCCAGACCTTTACCAGATTTGCTTAAAAGAAACTCTACCAACCGGGACTTGCAACAACCCTCCCACAAGGTGCTCGATGCCTTTAAACAATTGGAATTGGCTATATCCTGAAGTCCTGTGTTAAATTCCCAGGATTTTGAGACTGCACTAATTCTGCAAGCCGCCGCCGATGGCTTGGGTATTGGGGTGGTTCTTTCACAATGTAATGACAAAGGTGTGGAGTTACATGTCTTGTTCACCAGCCGTAAGCTGTTTCTTAGGGAACAAAAATATCCCATGATTGAGAAAGAATGCCTTGCCGTCAAGGGGGCCATAGAAATGTTGCGCTATTACTTGGAGGGCAAGCCCTTTATACTGTATACTGATCACACACCCTTAACCTGGATGAGCCATAACAAGAAGAAAAAGCCTGGATTTTAATATGGTTCCTTGCCCTGCAACCATATGAGGTTCATCATAGGCAGGGGAGGAATAATGGCGCTGCTGATTTCCTTTCTTGGTTCCCTCTTTTCCGCGATCGGGAAAATCCAGGCATGGGAATGTGTCATAAGGAGGGATACGGTGAGTAGGAATAATTGCCTCATTCTCCTCTGTGGGTAGCAATCCACGCCGCAACTGAAGCTGAAAGCCAAAAGCCAGTTTTTTCATTCCAGACTTTCCACAAGGACAATGGCATCAACGAAAGACAAGGTTGAGTGCCTGATTCCAACATAAGGGGTAGTGCTGACGACTTTGTGGGCAGAGACGGGAAGAAGGAGGAGCAATCAGGAGTTGAAAATATGCAGCAAGGGGAGGAGCGCGTCTGGAGAAGGACGAGCCCAGCTGATTACCTGGAGACACCGGTAACCCCCACTGAAGATATCGAACGAATGAGCCTTCATCGAAGTAGAAGCCGGGAGGAGGGAAGCAGTTGTTACAGTCCGGACGGCTGCCAGCAGGATGCTTTGCCCAGTCACGCTCCCGGGGAAGCGTGTCTAGCACAGGCGCGTAACTGCTTGTGGTGTCACCAGGGGAGGAAGGAGGGGGCGGCGGGTGGACCAGGTTGGGGACCACAGTAACAACAGGCTGCTCCTGCATTTAAAAACAAGAGCTAAAATGGCTGAAAGAAGGGAACTCCTAAACGTCTGAGTTTTCTATCAGCCGCCACGCAAGAGCACTAAGTGCACGGGTCTGCTTGGGTCTATGTATACCTTCAGAGAGGGATTGTCACTTTTGTTAAAGTTTGTTTGGTATGACTAATTTTGAGTGATATATCCCGAAAGCTGTGGGAACTTATAACAACACAGGCAAAAGACAGCACTATAAATCAAGAGCACTCAGGTGATTAAAATACCAGTTTGGTGAGAGGGTCACAAGTCACTAAGCCCAAAATTCATAAAGTGAAAAAAGACCAGAACTTACCTGTGTTTTCTCCTTCTGCTGAGGGCACTGGTGGGCCATATCCTTCAAAAGAAACTGAAAGAGAGAAGAAAAGCAAAGACTGAAACATCCATACAGCTAAAACTTTAAAATTACAATAGCAGAAATAAAACAGTTTTGATCACATCAGCAGCTATTGTGTCTTACCTTGAATGCTAAGTGACAGGGAGAGAGGTCAGAAATATGAATCTTCATCTTCCTCTTCGATTTTTCAGAATTTTGCAAGAGGAGTTTTTTTTCTGCCTGTAAAATATGTGGATTTCTATAAGTACCAGGATTTACAAGGAAGATATGATAAATAGTCTATGTAAGTTATTTGGTCTTACCTCGCATACAAATGAATTTCCAAAGAAAAAGGCAAGGAATGTTTTCTATGCACACCCAAGATCCAAAGTTCAACTGTTTTTTCAAAGGAAAGTACTGTCAGTCTCCAACAAAATTTAGAAACAAACAATGGTTCAATTTACATTAAACTCCAAGCACTCCAAAATCAAATCCAACTTCGTACTGTACATTGATTTCCAGTGTCTTTTATTCAGACATTATACTTTATATTCCATATGACAGTTCCTTTGTGCAAAATTCATAGCCAAACATAACAGCTTCATGCCACAGCTTCATGCCAACACGTGTTTCATCCGTTTTGTAAAGCAGGACTTCATCAGGGCTGAAACAAATGAAATAATGGCGTCAGGAATGAGGAGTTGGGTTAAGCCCATACACCTTCCTAGTGCTCTGCAGTTCAAAGGATAAGAAGGTGCAGGCGTGTAATGTGTTAATCATCGTATAGAGACGAGATAGATCCATGTGTAGGATAGCTCCAACCAATGGAGTATATGGAGAGTGTAACAAGAGAACCCAAATCAGTATTAAAACCACATATGTATCTAGAAACATAGTCAAAGAATTGTTAAAGAGAAGGAGAGACAGACAGCAGGTCACCACAAACGTGTTTTAAATCGAACCCAAAATATGTGCTTGAAGCGTCCTTATACCGGGAGTAATGGCCAAGCGTTAAAGACGGCTCACCTTAATCGTCATTATTTTTACATAATCTGACTCGAAATGATAATCCAAAAAGAGACTGTTTTTTTAAACGAACCAAAAAGAAGAGATCAAAATACACAATATATCTTCGTCTTTGACAAGTACCAGAAATAATAGAGCACTTAACACTGTCCTACTTACCACAGTATTAAGCTTCAATCCACATGATATATGGAAGTGGAAAAATATAGAAAACGTCCGTATTCTGAAATGTAAATTCAATCACGTCACCACCACGACTAGGTGTGTAATTAGAAATATCATGTTAATATTCGTAAACCGACACCTGACTCCATAAATGTACATTATTCCCCAGTTTAACCTCGTATAGTGTATGTAAGTCGACACCTTGCAAAATTAGCAATAGAGCACACGACATGGAGCCCGATCGTGCTACCCGACCACCTACTTGGGCCGCAAATGGCCAAGGGCGCAGTGCTCCGAGGCTCCTCTATATCACGGGGAGCAAGATAATACGGAGTTCATACGATAAAAGTTCTCACACGCAAAACATCAATGCGTGAAACGCTCATGTCCATTATACAGAGCGAAAAACACAACACCAAATGGAAAATTTAAAACCCAGAGTCCCGAGAGTAACATACCAGATAAGCTGCCCCAGTATCCAGCATATAAAACAACGTATATTGCAAAGCACGCAACATGGTAAAGCCCCTAAGTCTTACTGGTCGGCAGAGTACTCCAACCCATACGTGAATCTTGGTGTTCAGCGTGGGCGCCATCTTAATTTCTGTTTATATAATGGGAATTCCCGGAAGCACACCCAAGACGTGTTTAATTTCGGCCGCCATCTTTGAGGGTGTTTCAAATAAAATCAAAAACAGAAGCCAACCAAACGCTGGCCCTGTATCGTAACAATCGGATTTCCCGGAAGCACACCCAAGACTTATTTAATTTTGGCCGCCATCTTTGAGTGTGTTTCAAACAAAATCAGAAGCAGAAGCCAACCAAACGCTGGCCCTGTATCGTAACAATCCATTCCCTATCGTGTCCTGTAGCTCGCAACTTGATACATGATTCGTCCAAAACCAAGTAACCACATAACACCGTAACAGCCAGCAGTCAGCGCGCAACTCGACACCTGGCATTGGCAGCCATATTTAAATATGCAACAGGCAAATGACTGCCTTAGTTACCACTATATCAATATCTCCATGTCCATCATAGACAGTTCAAGTAAGTCCTTTAAGCAAATTATAGGGTCGATGTCTCGATCATCGAGCGTAAGATCACGCAAGACTCTTCGTGATTTCAAAATAAAATAAACAGATAATTTCAAAACCATAACCGCCATCTTGGAAATGATCCGCTATAGTTGATAGTTCAAATAAGTGTCATAAAGTAACCCGTGTCATATAATGGGGTCTATCCAATGATCAGATGTTGCGTAAAGATAAAGTTTCTGTGTTGCCAATAATCTTAACTCAAAGTCCTCAGGTCTAGGACAAATACTCTTATATTTGTACCGACTTAATATCGTTGTTGTCCACAGAGAGATGTATGATCCCGATTAGCATTATCAAATTCCCTTCACTCATAAATTCAAGTAGTCTAAAAGGTCAGAGTAAAGCCTAATACAGGCATTGATCATAGAATCCATCCATAATCACCTAGTCGATTCATTAAGGTGACATAGTGGCAGAATATCTCATAGATGCCCCTGTATGGCTCTATTAGAAACAGATCCGCTTCCAGAAATCAGGAAGGATACCAGCAAATAAATAAGAACCTAAACACATCAAAATAGTTATGACTTCTAATTATTTTCCCAAGGGACACAATTAAGAGGGCTGAAAAAGCCTAAAATATAAACAAAACAACGACGATAGGATACTAAATTGAAAGTCAGGTCGCGAGCTACTGACAGGGTGTCAGCTCGCGATCGACTGGTTGGAGACCCCTGATTTAGACCGTGTCTCCACTAGAAAGATTGTAGGGAGGCATAAAGGGACGGATAACCTTACTAAACAAGAGAGACATGCACTTACCACTCTAAAAGACAACGAGACTTTGATTGTCAGGGAGGCTGACAAAGGTGGCTGTATAGTGGTCATGAATAGATCTGACTATAATAATGAAGTATACTCTCAACTTGCCAATACAGCTTGTTATAAAGCTTTGGACAGGAATCCTATATTACGAATTACAACCACAGTAATAAGGATCTCAAAAGCTGGTATGACATGGGATTACTTACTCAGGAAGAATATACTTACCTAAAAATAGACAGACCAAGATTCCCGGGCCTGTACACCCTACCTAAAATTCACAAACCTGCCCCCTTTCCACCTGGGAGACCGATCATCTCCGGCATAGGGGGACCCACGGAACACATATCCCACTTTGTAGACACATTTTTAAAAACCTCTGGTGCCACTACTACCATCGTACATCAGGGATACGAAACATGTTTTGAATATGATGAATGATATAATATAGGATGAAGAGATGATTTTAGTCACCTTGGATGTCGTATCCTTGTATACGAATATCACTTTGGAATTTGGTATGACTGCTATCAAACATTACTTACATAAGAGACCTGCAGAGCTGTTATTACACACTGAGATGATCATAAATATGATTGAGATGATGATCATTTGACAGAATAATGTGTTTATGTTCGAAGGCAAATGGTTCCAACAAATTAGCGGGACAGCCATGGGCTCCAGATTCGCTCCCTCTTACGCAAACCTCTTCTTGGGGTGGTTTGAGAGGGAGTGGATCTGGGGAAAGAGTGGTGCCAACTGGATACAGTACATATACTTTTGGGGCAGATATATCGATGACATTTTGTTGTTATGGTCAGGGACAGTGGAAGACCTATATGATTTTAAACAACATTTAGAGGATAATCCATATAATATGTCCTTTACAATGCATCACAGTAAGCATAATATTGTATTTTTAGATGTGGAATTGCATGTGTACGAATACAAGCTAAACAGTAGGATGTACAGGAAGGAAACATCTTGTAACCCGGTGTTACATGCTACCAGTTCCCACCCTGACCATCAGATCGCAGCAATACCTTTTGGCGAGATGGTTAGGGCTAGGAGAAACTGCAGTCGTAATGATGAATTCAAGGACAATGTGGAACAGATCAGGACTAAGTTTAAGATTAGAGGTTATGACGAACATCTGATCAATAGAGCTACCAACAAAGCCATGAAACTTAAAAAACAAGAGACACTTTCTGAGAATCGCAAAGAGTCTGCTATACATCGAGACTTGATAAGACCTATAATGTCATTTGGAAGTAATTCAGGGGACATTAGCAGAATAAAGAAGAGACACTGGCACCTACTAATGGGTGACAGCAACGTTGCACCATTTATTCCAAGATATCCCAGTATTACATTTCGTAGAGGGAGAACACTGGGTGGACTTATTAGTCCTAGTTACCCATCTCAAGTAAGAACACAGGATTGGCTTACAGCCCGCAACATAGGCTCACACAAATGTGGCAACTGCTCAGTGTGTAGACTCTGTATTGAGTTGAAGGAATGTTCTTATAATCATAGCCCTAAGTTCCTAATTCACAGCAACATTAATTGTTACACAAGATTTGTAGTGTATATTTTAATCTGTAAATGTGAACAAATCTATGTGGGGAGTACCATTAGGATGCTCAGGGAAAGAATCCAAGAGCATTTCAGGGCGGTAAAACAAGGTGACTCAAGATATCCATTTGCGGTGCACACACTATCCTGTGAAAAACAGGACCATCATAGGTCCTTTCGCTTTCATGGTCTAGAAATGGTACCACCACTGGAGAGGGGTGGGAACAGAGAACTAAGACTACGACGCCAAGAGGCGATTTGGATTATGCGCCTCAGAGCAGTAGAGCAGGGTCTTAATATTGACCGAGAGTTACACTATTTTTTTAGGAGATTAGTAGAAGGCAGGACTGCTGACTATGAATTCCACCTCATGTAATTCTCCTATGTAACTTGTATCAAGTTCTATACAAAGTATATACATTTGCAACTGTCAACTGTAACAATGACTATGACCTGTATCAATCAATAAGTCAGAGCATGTATACATATGAAGACTATCATAGATACTCAATGATTGTTTCTATGTAGCAGACTAATGTATATATTCTATTTACACACACAATTGTGGTGAATTGACTGTGCCCTTTTCATACTAACAGACTAATTTATACATTCTATTTAATACACAATCGTGATGAATTGACTGTGCTTTCTTCACCGTCCCTTTTCATACTAACAACTTAGATAAGATTTTAATTTAATATTCTCTTCTTCTTCCCTTGGTAAAATAATTAGAAGTCATAACTATTTTGATGTGTTTAGGTTCTTATTTATTCGCTGGTACCCTTCCTGATTTCTCGAAGTGGATCTGTTTCTAATAGAGCCATACAGGGGCGTCTATGAGATATTCTGCCACTATGTCACCTTTATGAATCGACTAGGTGATTATGGATGGATTCTATGATCAATGCCTGTATTAGGCTTTACTCTGACCTTTTAGTCTACTTGAATTATGAGTGAAGGGAATTTGGTAATGCTAATCGGGATCATACATCTCTCTGTGGACCACAACGATATTAAGTCGGTACAAATATAAGAGTATTTGACCTAGACCTGAGGGCTTTGAGTTAAGATTATTGGCAACACAGATACTTTATCTTTACGCAACATCTGATCATTGGATAGACCCCATTATATGACATGGGTCACTTTATGACACTTATTTGAGCTATCAACTATAGCGGATCATTTCCAAGATGACGGTTATGGTTTTGAAATTATCTGTTTATTTTATTTTGAAATCACTAAGAGTCCTGCGTGATCTTACGCTCGATGATCGAGACATCGACCCTATAATTTGCTTAAAGGACTTACTTGAACTGTCTATGATGGACATGGAGATATTGATATAGTGGTAACTAAGGCAGTCATTTGCCTGTTGCATATTTAAATATGGCTGCCAATGCCAGGTGTCGAGTTGCGCGCTGACTGCTGGCTGTTACGGTGTTACTTGGTTACTTGGTTTTGGACGAATCATGTATCAAGTTGCGAGCTATAGGACATGATAGGGAATGGATTGTTATGATACAGGGCCAGCGTTTGGTTGGCTTCTGATTATGTTTGAAACACACTCAAAGATGGCGGCCAAAATTAAACACGTCTTGGGTGTGCTTCCGAGAAATCCGATTGTTACGATACAGGGCCAGCGTTTGGTTGGCTTCTGTTTTTGATTTTATTTGAAACACCCTCAAAGATGGCGGTCGAAATTAAACACGACTCGGGTGTGCTTCCGGGAATTCCCATTATATAAACAGAAATCAAGATGGCGCCCACGCTGAACGCCAAGATTCACGTATGGGTTGGAGTACTCTGCCGACCGGTAAGACTTAGGGGCTTTCCCATGTTGCGTGCTTTGCAATATACGTTGTTTTATATCAGGGGTCTCCAACCAGTCGATCGCGAGCTACTGGTAGCTCGCTGACACCCTGTCAGTAGCTCGAGACCTGACTTTCAATTTAGTATCCTATCGTCGTTGTTTTGTTTATATTTTAGGCTTTTTCAGCCCTCTTAATTGTGTCCGCCGTCATAGGAAACTGCTGCTCCTGCTGGCTAATGGAGCCTATCTGGGGCGTGGTGAAGTGGCTGACGTAGGCCCAGCATGAGCAGTGTCAGCCTGCCTACGAGAACCACGAGGCCTGCCGTATGCTGCCTGCATCGTGCTTTGACCCTGCCTGACTTGGAGGCCGGAGCGGCAGCCTTGCAGGCACAAATGTCTCTGCATACAGCAGCGCAGGAGCTGCAGCACTTCCCACATTAGGAACAACCGGACCTGCATCAGGTTTGTGGACAAGAGAACCTTTTTTATTCAAATGCGTGTGTGCAATGCTTTGTTTGTAGCTTGGGCTTTTTCTGCCCTCTTAATTGTGTCCGCCGTCATAGAAACCTGCTGCTCCTGCTGGCTAATGGAGTCTATCTGGGGCGGGGTGAAGTGGCTGACGCAAGCCCAGCATGAGCAGTGTCAGCCTGCCTACGAGAACCACGAGGCCTGCCTTATGCTGCCTGCATCGTGCTTTGCCCCCGTCTGACTTGGAGGCAGGAGCAGCAGCCTTGCAGGCACAATTGTCTCTGCATACAGCAGCGCAGGAGCTGCAGCACTTCCCACATTAGGAACAACCGGACCTGCATCAGGTTTGTGGACAAGAGAAACTTTTTTTTCCAAATGCGTGTGTGCATAAATTTTTTCCTGGCATCTGAAACACGAGCAGTTTCCAATGCTCAGGAATCTTCTATGCCTAAAAAAACACTTGAGGTGGGATTATATGATCCAATTCTTCTGGGTAGAATAGATGCGCATTGAATTTAATCAATAACTTTAGTTGCAAATCACTAAATATCCTTTGTCAACTTCTAAATGTGTTTGGAGACAAACCTTTCAATATCTGCAATTGCATCTGCTAGTACAATCTGTCATAGATGGAGCAGTCTGTGCTCGACATCCTTCCAAACGTGGCGATGACTAAGATTACATCATAATGTCGAGTAATTGGGAAGTTTCTCTTTTGATAGCCATGACTGCTCGTGTGGAGTAGACCTTGGATAATGGCTATGCTTTGTCTGGTTTAAAATGCGATTTTTATTGTAATGCAGTTGTGGGTGTATAATGCAATGGAACGCTTACATTGATATAGTATTATTTTTTTAAATACATTTGAAACACTGTTTTAATTTCATCATTACATTAAAGCACCATTTCACAGGCATCTTTTATTTTTAAAGACATAATGTACCTTGCACATTATTACTGGCCACAAACCGGAACCAGGAACATAATTTTACGTGCCTATTCACTAAATTTTAATGAAATTATGGGAGAAATGTAAAATTAGGTTCCTGATTCCAGTTTGTGCTCATGAAGAACTTCCAAGAGGTACTTTATTTAAAACAAAAATCCATGTAAAATGAGGCCTTAAGTTAATGACATAAAGGGAAAAATTTTAAATGAAGTGTTAATTTTATGACACAATGAATATAAAAGGCTTGACACATCACTTTAAATTTATCTCATTTAAAAAAGTACCTCACCCCTGCAGAGGCCATATTTTTCTGTTGTAAATGGGGCCAATAAATAACATGGAGAGCTGAGCATGGGCCAAGTGAAGGATCTGTGGCCCATTCCTTCCATGAGCAAAGACTTGCAGAAATAGTGACACAAAAGTCATACAAAAATATGATGGAGTCTTTTTAAAAATCACTGCGTTTATTTCTCCTACATCCAGGAGCATTTCATGTGAACAGCAGATCATATCACTACATTGAGAGGCATTATTAGAAGTAATAGCTTTTGAACATGAAATGATGGACTCCCACCGTCCAAGATGACAATGCTATATTAATAATAATAACTAAGTGGCAAGTCATGTGCACCATACATGTGGCATAAGTTATTATTACATGGAGCAAATGCATAGTCTGGCAGGGGGCATTTTTGTACAGCGCACACCCTGAAATCAGGCATTTCAAGGTCCCGGCATGTGATCATTTAGAAAATGGAGGCATTATGTAATAAAATAATTGTATTGCAGCATTTATATAGTCATGTGCTTACTACCCTTATGTAGGGCACTGAAGCACTTACCTACATAATCCATGTAGGTAGGCTGTGTGGTTAGAAAGGTGTTATTTTCATTTTGTGATCCTATGTGGTAAGTGTTTCCATGTTGTGCTTGATGACCACCGAGATGCAGTTACAGAGTTATGGAACATAGTAGTTTGGTGGATGAGGAGGTGTGAGAGGCAGATGTGACGTTTATGGTTTTTAGTACACTGGCAGCTGTGAACAGCACTGCAGGTCTGTATGGTTTCTTATGATTGTAGTCTTCTTCGCTGGTTACTGCAGAGGTCAGGCGCACACAATGTGTTGAAGAGGAAAGCCGGGACTAATATTAGGCTCTCTGGTTTCATATTGTGCATTGCAGGCACTAAATGAGTATCTCTTTATCCCTAGTTAGTGAAGTTGGGTGTGTGGGGGGGACTTTGGAAATAATGTGCACATTACTCGGCCTTTAGTAGCTCACGATGATTTCACGGATCAGAAGTAGCTCTCGCTTTAGAAAAGGTTGGAGACCCCTGTTTTATATGCTGGATACTGGGGCAGCTTATCTGGTATGTTACTCTCGGGACTCTGGTTTTTAAATTTTCCATTTGGTCTTGTGTTTTTCGCTCTGTATAATGGACACGAGCGTTTCACGCATTGATGTTTTGCGTGTGAGAACATTTATCGTATGAACTCTGTATTATCTTGCTCCCTGTGATATAGAGGAGCCTCGGAGCACTGCGCCCTTGGCCATTTGCGGCCCAAGTAGTTGGTCGGGTAACATGATCGGGCTCCATGTCGTGTGCTCTATTGCTAATTTTGCAAGGTGTCGACTTACATACGCTGTACGAGGTTAAACTGGGGAATAATGTACATTTATGGAGTCATGTGTCGGTTTACGAATATTAACATGATATTTCTAATTACACACCTAGTCGTGGTGGTGACATGTGATTGAATTTACATTTCAGAATACGGACGTTTTCTATACTTTTCCACTTCCATATATCATGTGGATTGAAGCTTAATACTGTGGTAAGTAGGACAGTGTTAAGTGCTCTATTATTTCTGGTACTTGTCAAAGACGAAGATATATCGTGTATTTTGATCTCTTCTTTTAGGTTCGTTTAAAAAAACAGTCTCTTTTTGGATTATCATTTCCAGTCAGATTATGTAAGAATAGTGACGATTAAGGTGAGCCGCGTTTAGCGCTTGGCCATTACTCCCGGTATAAGGACGCTTCAAGCACATATTTTGGGTTCGATTTAAAACACGTTTGTGGTGACCTGCTGTCTGTCTCTCCTTCTCTTTAACAATTCTTTGACTATGTTTCTAGATACATATGTGGTTTTAATACTGATTTGGGTTCTCTTGTTACACTCTCCATATACTCCATTGGTTGGCGCTATCCTACACATGGATCTATCTCGTCTCTATACGATGATTAACACATTACATGCCTGCACCTTCTTATCCTTTGAACTGCAGAGCACTAGGAAGGTGTATGGGCTTAACCCAACTCCTCTCATTCCTGACGTCATTATTACATTTGTTTCAGCCCTGATGAAGTCCTGCTTTACAAAACGGACGAAACACGTGTTGGCATGAAGCTGTGGCATGAAGCTGTTATGTTTGGCTATGAATTTTGCACAAAGGAACTGTCATATGGAATATGAAGCATAATGTCTGAATAAAAGACACTGGAAATCAACGTACAGTACGAACTTGGATTTGATTTTGGAGTGCTTGGAGTTTAATGTAAATTGTGAGGAAAAGACTGTTGTCTATTTTCTCATTGAGGAAGACTAGGTGGCTCTACCTCCTCCTTAAGCACCATCTGTAAATTTGTATTTCTATTGGGACAACTTGAGACCATATTGGAGTGTGCGCCACTTCCCCAAGTCACCAAGTATATTATAACAATTTCATTTGGGTGTGCGGCCCCTCCTGGTAATAATTGTATATTGTGATAATTGTTTGTCTAAAAAATGTCGGGTCAGGCAGATAGAGAAAAAATTGCTGAGGAACTCTTCAGCAATCTGAGTTCAGGTATAGTTACACAGTCTAGGCCAGTAAGAAATGAAGGATTGAAAGATAAATTTCTGAAACTAGAAAGACTTAAGGTCACTGAACAATCTAAATGGTGGGATGCAACAACGCTAAAACAGTATCTAAAATTAAACAGGATACCTAGAGGCCTGCGGGCTCCAATATTTCCCACCTACGATGACCTTGAACCTGATCTCTTGATCAGATGGGAGAAGGAACTCATTAGCAACTCCATGAATCTAATGGAGATTTTAATAATTAATGCTGAAAGGAAGGTAGTGAAACTGCAAAGTGAGATTGCTGTTGTAGAGAAGGAGATTTCAGATATGAATTTGAAAGATGCAACTGAAAAAACTATGCAATACTGAATGATATACTTGCTAAACATCAGAAAGGTATTAAGATTCGGAAAACCTGAAAACTTAATAGGGATGAACGAGATTATCTAGCAGGGAGAGTCTTTACTTTTGCAAGTAAATTTGATCACCTGATCAATAAAGACACAATTGGTGGGGCAGAAGGGGGGACTGACGGAGCCAGTAACGCCTCCTCTAGTGTGGTGTCTGGTGACAATGAGAGTAATACAGAACACACTGAGGTCACTTCAGATTCTGGTAGTAACCGTTTTTTAGAGGAAATGAAACGCATCAGAATAGGGAATCGGAAGGGCAAAACCCGTACACCAGAATAGGAAAACCAGACGAGGCAAGAGATCCAAGAGAGCAGTCAAACGACAGGGCAGGCATGCGCACCAGATCTTGGACCAAAAAGAAGTGATATGTACTGATACTAATGAGAAACACATGAATGTTAATGTGATTAATTTATCTAATCAAGTGTTGACTGAAGATATGATTAAAGTACTGCAGAAAGGTTTTGGGTTCTGTCCATCTAATGTGGTCAATCCTGAACATTTGAAGATTGATATGTATAAATTTGTTCGAAAGTTAAAGTTGAAAAAGTATTTCTCCCAACACCCCACGAATGTAGATCATGAACGTCAAACAATATCCTATAGCACCATGTCAATACAAGACACAGTTGATACAGTTGTATTGTTATCATTGGATCCTGAAGAGGATAGTCCCATGGATGAGAAAGGTTTATTACACCAACTTGGGATTGACATTGGACATACCAAGGACAGCGGATTGAAACCTAAATCCAAATGGACCCCTAATATCCCTCCACACAACTGTTGTGATACTTTCTTTAAAAAAATTTGTGATGATTTAGACCGTGTCTTCACTAGAAAGATTGTAGGGATGCATAAAGGGACGATTAACCTTACTAAACAAGAGAGACATGCACTTACCACTCTAAAAGACAACAAGTCTTTGATTGTCAGGGAGGCTGACAAAGGTGGCTGTATAGTGGTCATGAATAGATCTGACTATAATAATGAAGTATACTCTCAACTTGCCAATACAGCTTGTTATAAAGCTTTGGACAGGAATCCTATATTACGAATTACAACCACAGTAAATAAGGATCTCAAAAGCTAGTATGACATGGGATTAGTTACTCAGGAAGAATATACTTACCTAAAAATAGACAGACCTAGATTCCCGTGCCTGTACACCCTACCTAAAATTCACAAACCCGCCCCTTTTCCACCTGGGAGACCGATCGTCTCCGGCATAGGGGGACCCACAGAACACATATCCCACTTTGTAGACACATTTTTAAAACCTCTGGTGCCACTACTACCATCGTACATCAGGGATACGAAACATGTTTTGAATATGATGAATGATATAATATGGGATGATGAGATGATTTTAGTCACCTTGGACATTGTATCCTTGTATACGAATATCACTTCGGAATTTGGTATGACTGCTATCAAACATTACTTGCATAAGAGACCTGCAGAGCTGTTATTACACACTGAGATGATCATAAATATGATTGAGATCATTTTACAGAATAATGTGTTTATGGTCGAAGGCAAATGGTTCCAACAAATTAGCGGGACAGCCATGGGCACCAGATTAGCTCCCTCTTACGCAAACCTCTTCATGGGGTGGTTTGAGAGGGAGTGGATCTGGGGAAAGAGTGGTGCCAACTGGATACAGTAAATATACTTTTGGGGAAGATATATCGACGACATTTTGTTGATATGGACAGGGACAGTGGAAGACCTGTATGATTTTAAACAACATTTAGAGGATAATCCATATAATATGTCCTTTACAATGCATCACAGTAAGCAGAATATTGTATTCTTAGATGTGGAATTGTATGTGTACGAATACAAGCTAAACAGTTGGATGTACAGGAAGGAAACATCTTGTAACTCGGTGTTACATGCTACCAGTTCCCACCCTGACCATCAGATCGCTGCAATACCTTTTGGCGAGATGGTTAGGGCTAGGAGAAACTGCAGTCGTAATGATGAATTCAAGGACAATGTGGAACAGATCAGGACTAGTTTTAAGATTAGAGGTTATGACGAACATCTGATCAATAGAGCTACCAACAAAGCCATGAAACTTAAAAGACAAGAGACACTTTCTGAGAATCGCAAAGAGTCTGCTATACATCGAGACTTGATGAGACCTATAATGTCATTTGGAAGTAATATAGGGGACATTAGCAGAATAATGAAGAGACACTGGCACCTACTAATGGGTGACAGTAACATTGCACCATTTATTCCAAGAAATCCCAGTATTACATTTCGTAGAGGGAGAACACTGGGTGGACTTATTAGTCCTTGTTACCCATCTCAAGTAAGAACACAGGATTGGCTTACAGCCCGCAACAGAGGCTCACACAAATGTGGCAACTGCTCAGTGTGTAGACTCTGTATTGAGTTGAAGGAATTTTCTTATAATCATAGCCCTAAGTTCCTAATTCACACCAACATTAATTGTTACACAAGATTTGTAGTGTATATTTTAATCTGTAAATGTCAACAAATCTATGTGGGGAGTACCATTAGGATGCTCAGGGAAAGAATCCAAGAGCATTTCAGGGTGGTAAAATAAGGTGACTCAAGATATCCATTTGCACACACTATCCTGTGAAAAACAGGACCATCATAGGTCCTTTCGCGGTCTAGAAATGGTACCACCACTGGAGAGGGGTGGGAACAGAGAACTAAGACTACGACGCCAAGAGGCGATTTGGATTATGCGCCTTAGAGCAGTAGAGCAGGGTCTTAATATTGACCGAGAGTTACACTATTTTATAGGAGATTAGTAGAAGGCAGGACTGCTGACTATGAATTCCACCTCATGTAATTCTCCTATGTAACTTGTATCAAGTTCTATACAAAGTATATACATTTGCAACTGTCAACTGTAACAATGACTGTATGACCTGTATCAATCAATACAGTAAGAGCATGTATACATATGAAGACTATCATAGATACTCAATGATTATGTTTCTATGTAGCAGACTAATGTATATATTCTATTTACACACACAATTGTGGTGAATTGACTGTGCCCTTTTCATACTAACAGACTAATTTATACATTCTATTTAATACACAATCATGATGAATTGACTGTGCTTTCTTCACCGTCCCTTTTCATACTAACAACTTAAATAAGATTTTAATTTTATATTTTCTTCTTCTTCCCTTGGTAAAATAATTAGAAGTCATAACTATTTTGATGTGTTTAGGTTCTTATTTATTCGCTGGTACCGTTCCTGATTTCTCGAAGCGGATCTGTTTCTAAAAAAGAGCCATACAGGGGCGTCTATGAGATATTCTGCCACTATGTCACCTTTATGAATCGACTAGGTGATTATGGATGGATTCTATGATCAATGCCTGTATTAGGCTTTACTCTGACCTTTTAGTCTACTTGAATTATGAGTGAAGGGAATTTGGTAATGCTAATCGGGATCATACATCTCTCTGTGGACCACAACGATATTAAGTTGGTACAAATATAAGAGTATTTGACCTAGACCTGAGTGCTTTGAGTTAAGATTATTGGCAACACAGATACTTTATCTTTACGCAACATCTGATCATTGGATAGACCCCATTATATGACATGGGTTACTTTATGACACTTATTTGAACTATCAACTATAGCGGATCATTTCCAAGATGGCGGTTATGGTTTTGAAATTATCTGTTTATTTTATTTTGAAATCACGAAGAGTCTTGCATGATCTTACGCTCGATGATCGAGACATCAACCCTATAATTTGCTTAAAGGACTTACTTGAACTATCTATGATGGACATGGAGATATTGATATAGTGGTAACTAAGGCAGTCATTTGCCTGTTGCATATTTAAATATGGCTGCCAATGCCAGGTGTCGAGTTGCGCGCTGACTGCTGGCTGTTACGGTGTTATGTGGTTACTTGGTTTTGGACGAATCATGTATCAAGTTGCGAGCTGTAGGACATGATAGGGAATGGATTGTTACGATACAGGGCCAGCGTTTGGTTGGCTTCTGTTTCTGATTTTGTTTGAAACACACTCAAAGATGGCGTCAAAATTAAATACGTCTTGGGTGTGCTTCCGGGAATTCCGATTGTTACGATACAGGGCCAGCGTTTGGTTGGCTTCTGTTTTTGATTTTGTTTGAAACACACTCAAAGATGGCGGCCGAAATTAAACACGTCTCGGGTGTGCTTCCGGTAATTCCCATTATATAAACAGAAATCAAGATGGCGCCCACGCTGAACGCCAAGATTCACGTATTGGTTGGAGTACTCTGCCGACCGGTAAGACTTGGGGGCTTTCCTATGTTGCGTGCTTTGCAATATACGTTGTTTTATATGCTGGATACTGGGGCAGCTTATCTGGTATGTTACTCTCGGGACTCTGGGTTTTAAATTTTCCATTTGGTCTTGTGTTTTTCGCTCTATATAACGGACACAAGCGTTTCACGCATTGATGTTTTGCGTGTGAGAACTTTTATCATATGAACTCCGTATTATCTTGCTCCCAGTGATATAGAGGAGCCTCGGAGCACTGCGCCCTTGGCCATTTGCAGCCCAAGTAGTTGGTCGGGTAGCACGATCGGGCTCCATGTCGTGTGCTCTATTGCTAATTTTGCAAAGTGTCGACTTACATACACTATACGAGGTTAAACTGGGGAATAATGTACATTTATGGAGTCATGTGTCGGTTTACGAATATAAACATGATATTTCTAATTACACACCTAGTCTTGGTTGTGACATGTGATTGAATTTACATTTCAGAATACGGACGTTTTCTATACTTTTCCACTTCCATATATCATGTGAATTGAAGCTTAATACTGTGGTAAGTAGGACAGTGTTAAGTGCTCTATTATTTCTGGTACTTGTCAAAGACGATGATATATCGTGTATTTTGATCTCTTCTTTTAGGTTCGTTTAAAAAAACAGTCTCTTTTTGGATGATCATTTCCAGTCAGATTATGTAAGAATAGTGACGATTAAGGTGAGCCGCGTTTAACGCTTGGCCATTACTCCCGGTATAAGGACGCTTCAAGCACATATTTTGGGTTCGATTTAAAACACGTTTGTGGTGACCTGCTGTCTGTCTCGCCTTCTCTTTAACAATTCTTTGACTATGTTTCTAGATACATACGTGGTTTTAATACTGATTTGGGTTCTCTTGTTACACTCTCCATATACTCCATTGGTTGGAGCTATCCTACACATGGATCTATCTCGTCTCTATACGATGATTAACACATTACACGCCTGCACCTTCTTATCCTTTGAACTGCAGAGCACTAGGAAGGTGTATGGGCTTAACCCAACTCCTCTCATTCCTGACGCCATTATTACATTTGTTTCAGCCCTGATGAAGTCCTGCTTTACAAAACGGACGAAACACGTGTTGGCATGAAGCTGTGGCATGAAGCTGTTATGTTTGGCTATTAATTTTGCACAAAGGAACTGTCATATGGAATATGAAGTATAATGTCTGAATAAAAGACACTGGAAATCAACGTACAGTACGAACTTGGATTTGATTTTGGAGTGCTTGGAGTTTAATGTAAATTGTGAGGAAAAGACTGTTGTCTATTTTCCCATTGAGGAAGCCTTGGTGGCTCTACCTCCTCCTTAAGCACCATCTGTAAATTTGTATTTCTATTGGGACAACTTGAGACCATATTGGAGTGTGTGCCACTTCCCCAAGTCACCAAGTATATTATAACAAACAATGGTTCAATCACCAGCAGATTCAATTGTCCAGATTTCTAACAAAGCTTATCAAATCCTCAAAAAATGAACAGACCAAAAACAATATAAATGCAAACAATCCAAGAGGCAGACCTCATTGAAACTAAATCCCCATCACATACTGAAAACACAAAGTCTCGAGTAGTCAGTGAAGGTAGAGTGTCAGTGTTCCCTTGGCTAGTTCACAAAAGAACAAAACTTTTCCTTACATATGTCAAATTTAAGGTATAAAATCATAAAAGCATTCTGGTACAAATGTATGTATTTCAAAAAGTGAACGGACAAAATTACTATCAAATTTCTTCGTACCACTGCCAAATTCACTTGTGATTTTTTCCTAAATACAGTCTCCTTTCCACAATGGCAACAAAGGCACCCTAAAACCCTGCTGCCGTTACCGGACATGACATCACAATCTCGTATGCTTCGGTTCCGACGAACCTAGTTAATGTAGTTCCTCAAATGTGAAAACTATGATGAACAGCGCCAGCCATATCTTGCCCAGTGACATCTTGCCTACCGCCAGACTAATCCTCAACCTTCCTCGCCGCAGGCACATCACACCTCACCTTCAAAAACTACACTGGCTTCCCATTCAGAAACGCGGCCAGTTCAAAATGCTCGCCCACGCCTACAAGGCACTTCACAAACAGGGTCCCAACCACCTCAACTACCATCTACATTTCCACCAACCAACCAGGAACCTCCACTCTACATCATGCTTGCCCACACTCCCCGTATTCATAGAAGCGAGACAGGAGATAGTAACTTCTCTTACCTTTCAGCCAAATCTTAGAATGACCTCCCCCAGCACACCAGGCCATCCGCGTCACTTATGGATTTCCGCAAGAAACAGATCCTTTTTGCAGAACCTGCACCTACTCAATACCTGGATACCCTGACCGGTGACAAATTTTGCGCTCTACAAATCTACGTTACATTACATCCATGTAAACATAACACGTTATGTACCAAACCACAACGCCCAATGTACTTTCACTGGTGCTGATTACGGAAACTTTCCGAGAGCAACCTGACACCCTGAAGTTTAATGACTAAAACTCCAGTTTGCTTATAAGTTGTTAGAACAACAGGAAAGACATTGCAAAGTATGATTGAAGACCAGAACATGGCTCTGCAGCATTACAGATGCAATTAGAGGATGGCAATCAGAAGATAGGAAACTGGAGTTGCCAATTGTTCAAACCTGGGCAATGTTAAGAAAGGCAGAAAAATAATTCTGTGGTAACTTCTGAGCTTAAGTGTGACTTTTCCTATTGCTCTACCTTGTTGTTTAGCAGGAACTGTGCTAAGGATATCTGCTAGTACCCTCAGCAGTAATGTGTGGTGTTATATATATGCTTTGATATGTTGCAAGCAATCCATTCTAATATAGGTTTTTGAAGAATCCTGATGTGCTTTGCAAGGCCCACAATAAGAAACAAAATGTGTCAGAACTCCTTTCAGAGGGTCACTGGGCACACAGGCTACTGGGCCCAACCATGCTGGTTGAGGCCTTTGATGTCCTGGGGCCCAGCTTACTATTGATCCCGAGCAACTGGGCCAAGTACCCTTTCTGCACTTGACTCTGAGTGGTAGCTGTGAACGAGCAGTCAAAGGCTTCCTCGGGGGCATGGGGAAGGTGAATACAGGTTAGTGAACAAGTCTCATAACTCAAAGACACACAGCAGTGTCAATAAATCAGTGTCCATTCAAATACTTATCTTTATAATAAAAATAATTATTTTATTATATTTTATTTGTAACTCAATGCATTCAAAGCAATGTTATGACATATATAGATAACACATTTCCCCTTGAGGTCGTTGGTCTAGTGTTCTGTTGGCAAATCCCTATCCCATTCACTCTTTGTAATGATACTAGGGGTTATTACCCATTCACTGGTGGCCACATCCAGTGAATGCTCACTAATAGGCCTTAACTCAAAAGTACACTCTGATTCTTTAGAAAAGTAGTCAAAAGTGTCTTGCCACTGCAGCGCCCTCAGTAGTGAGTCCCCCGGGGCCCAATAGGCCTGTGCCCAGTTTTACCCGCTCTAGTAGTGAGGAAGGTTGCAGCCTCTCAGCAGGTGCCACATCTGCGGGCATTCGCAATGCTCTGGTCTTGTTCGGAGAGTTGGCTGCACGTAGGAGGCGCAGCAGCACCCTGCATGCAGGCTCTCTCCTGAGCTGACGCGGCCAGCTCCAGCAACAGCAGCAGCTCTTCCTCCACAGTCAGTTCTTAGCTCCACAGTATGGTGGGGGTGTCAATTCTGATGCCCTCGATTGGGATCTAGTAATGTAGTGATGCATCCATGGCATCCTCTTTAGTTCACATGGGCAATTCGGGTGCAATCCTCAATGTGTCCTTGTGACCACTAGGTCACACAACTTCACAGTTCTCGCGACTTCACAATTCTCGGATGGCAAACCAGAACCTCACAGCAATCTTGATACTGGCAAGATGCCGGCTCTCACCACATGGTAGTCCGTACCATGATGGCCCCTCCTGGCATACGGGGTCGCAGTTAGGTTCTGCACAGGCTTTGATCCTCAATGTCCGGCAATATCTTCCACAGCAGCTACTCCTGGCATAGGGGTCACAGCAACTGGTGCCACACAGCTTTCACTTGCACCACACGGCACTGTGCTCACAGCTATCTTAACGGCAGCCCTCTCCTGGCATATGGGGGTCTCTGATTTGAATCTGCACATGGGCAACAGCCCGATTGGTTCAGCAGCTGTCACCTCACACCAGGAGTCCGCTTAGCTGAGCTTTGAACTGGACCGCACTCCCTCCAACGCTCTCCTCTTCCTCACAGGCCACACTTGCCTTGACAAGCATGCAGATGCTGGTGCTGCAGGCTCCAGAGCTGGTGCTCTTGGTTTCCCTGAGTGATGTCCCCTCACCCAGCAGGGATGCTAGCAGTCCTTGGCCCCCAGACCTGGTCACAGGCAGATGTCTTGCTGAGCTTCCCTTCCTCACACAGCCTGTCTGGCTGCTTGGCAGATGACAAAGTTGTGAGGTTTTAACCTCCCCTTCTTATAGTCCATTTCTAGACATCAAATGTGATTTAGGGTCAGGGTCTTTGAAGTTTTGTGTTGGGGTTCTGCTTCTTTTGAAGCACACACTTCTCCTCTCCCTCTTGAAAATCTGCCCATCACAGCAGGGGAGACTCCGAAGCTGACAGTCCCACAACACAGGCCATGGGTGTGACAAGAGTTCACATCTGGATGTCCGCCACACGGATATTTGCATCAAAAGGTTAATCTTGGCCTCTCAGCTCTACTCTTTATGATTCCCTTATATGCCCATCTCCTTCCAGTCCAGGCCCTTTGCAGGTGATCTTTCACTGAATCAAAGAGCACCCTTTGAAGTGTACAGGCGGAGTCTCTCTCTCCCTTCTCCAGTGTGTCCCACGCCGCCAACAGGAATGTAGCAATACACAAATCTATCTAAAGGATTCCTCCACCTCCACATGTCTTCACTAAGCAGTCCTAGACTTGCCCAAACAGAACCTAGTATACTCCATGTAATGTCCCATTGCAGGCAGCCTTGCACTAAGTTAAACAAAAGGAGGTGCACCGAAGAAAGTAAATTTAGTCCATAGTGATTTCTTCAAAAGATTTCTTTATTCCAAAATTCATTCTTAATCATAAAAACAGCCTCCACATATCAACAAGCATAGTTCTACTTTGTTAGAGCCAAAAATATACATCTTATGAGGATTACCTTCTTCACATGGCTGAAATACAATGAATTTTAAATAAATAAATGATATCATGTTTGACATTGAGAACAATTAATAATTTCCAACATTTACCCTTCAAAGTGGTTTGATTACTAATCTCAACAATTCCATAGTAATTTAGAGACTAATCCCAAAAAGAGAACGATATTCAAAAAGAGAGATAAAGACGTTTTAGAAGTTGTGCCAGGAGAGAGACAGAAAGAATAGTATACCTCTAGCTTAATGAAATAGCAATTGTTGTAATAAAACATCCATCAGGAGACTCTAATCCTGAAAGAATTGCATATTCATCCGAACCCTCACCTTAATAAAGTTGTGATCTATTGCGCCGTGTATATCTTGTAATGTAGTTTCGCCTTAAGATAAAGGTAAGCTCCAAATGCTACAGCTTGACACCTGGGTTGGGGAAGCAATCATACACCTTTAGAGTAGGGTAAGAATGAGGTTCTTCATTAAAGAGCACCACAAAATAACTGTGACGTAAAAAGCACATACGCTTAAAGCATGGCCTATCCTCATAGGTGCCCCAGAAAAAAGTCTATAGCCCACCTTAATGTCTAGTATACCTGGCACCTATGTTTTGCCTACTCCATAAAATTAATGTATTCCAACACCCCATAAAGGCAGGTGTACCCCTCATTCAGAGCTCCTAATTAATGATTTACGACCCTCTTAAGAGTCCAACGCCATTTGCCCCCTTCGTGCACAGTACACTAATAATTTCAGATCTTTGGTGCTTTCTGCTGGGAGTTCTACTTGGTATACAGGTCCACCCCCTTCATATTGCCCAACACTTGGTTTAAACCCAGCGCCATCTGATGGTTTCTAATCAGGTGGCAGCGCGTACAGTCGATACGCTTGCATTCATTTTACATTTATTTTCAAAAAAATGATAATGGCCACAGTGCCCCACATCATCCGCTGGTTTCTAATCAGGTGGCAGCCCGTACCGCCGATACCTTCACATTCACTTATTTTTTAAAAAGGACGATAATGGCCACAGTGCCCCCCGTCTAAGATGAATTGCCGCTGACTATATCCACTTCATTGATTAGTTCCAACTACTATCTAAACCATGGATTAGTTCCAACTACTTTCCCAACCAGGCCCACAGGGTCTGTATTCACTACAAGTAAAGAAAGTCTGTGTCGCGTACAATCCATTACCCCACATACCTTGCTAAGTGTCAGGACTTTACTTCCGTGGCGCCGTACGATAGTATGAAACTCACGTCATTCTCACAGGTTTAAATACACCTAATTAACAACAGGTGATGGCATGTGACGTATTTTGTGTCCCATGACACCACTTGGATTGCCATGTCTGAGCGGTAGCTCGAAAGCAGTAAAACGCGGCGGCCATATTTACATGGAGTCCTTCTCATTGTCAGGCGGAGAACTCAACCCTAAGGTCACAACACAGTGAACCAAGCACATGAGTGTGTATTATAAGTACATAGGAACGCTGAATGGTATAGCTAAAATGTGTTATAGCCCAATGTTGGGCACATCGTTTTCCGACGTCGCGCCAGTTCCAACGCTTAAATTGTTTACTAGCTAGTAACAACAGCGGTAGCCATCTTAAAATAATGCCTTTAGCAATGAGCCAGAAGACCGGGACTTACAACAGTTGATGTTTTTTATGTTACTTGACACCCCATGTGTTTAAACGCATAAAAGGTTACTTTATGAACATGACCGCGGCGGCCATCTTTGAGTAGTGGCCTCCATATTGTCATAGAGAGAACCATGGCTTAGGGTCACGATATGACCCAAATAGTAAAGTCAAGTATTCAGGCGTGTATTATACGTACTCAAGATCGTAGTGGCCTCCATATTGTCATAGAGAGAACCACAGCTTGGGGTCACAATATGACCCACATATAGTAAAACTGTGTATTTAGGTGTGTATTATATGCACAAAAGATCGTTGAATTAACATAACTAAATTGTGATACTGCCTTCTGTTAGGCATAGCGTTCTCGACGTCGCGCTGGTATCCCACGCTTACCATGTTCACTTACTAATGACAATGGCGGCAGCCATCTTTAAATAATTACTTCAATATTACTAGCCAGAAAACCGGGACTTATGGTCAAAAATAAAATCGAATGCGGCTGTGTCAGGTATTCCAAAACGTACTGTATGCACCAATTATTGCTAAGTTAAGCAACTCTTTCATTTGAGTGGCTAACAAAATTAAGGCTGTACTTCTAGGTGTACGTGACATTGGGTTTCTTTGACACCAAAAAATCAAGGTCTAATGGATAAGATAATCCCACACAGGTATGCCACACCTTAACTCCAACAACAACAAGCATTGAAAATGCAATAGGTCTCGCATTTGTTGGAGTTGGAGCTATTGGCATAGTAAATTGCAATGTTTTTTACTTATGTGTTAAGGAGTGTATGTATGTGGTGTGCTGTGGAATTATATAGGTTGGATTAGTTAGTTGTGTAATTGTGTGGCATGGAATAGTGTGGTGTGGATTTGTGTATTGGAATTATATGACATGGTGTGCTGTGGAATTATGTGGATAGTAATTATATGGTATTGAGTGCACTGGAGTTATGTGGAGTGGGATTTTGTGTTTTGGAGTGTAATTATGTGGAATGGTATTTTGTGTTGTGGAGTGATATGTAGTGGAGTTTAATGATGTGGTGTGCTGTAGAGGGCTGACTTTCATGGCACACAAACGCCTATAAATTATACTTTTAAAATTACATAGTACATGATGTAAATGGGCAAACATTAATGCACTTGGTAAAAATATGCCCTCCCCACCTTAATACAGCAAAGAACTCCATTGTGTGTCTTTTTCTGTAGAAGTTTGTACAGCATGCTCATTACTTAGAGAGTCACGCAGAGCCGCTGGAAAGGAAGCTCACTATCATCTCAGCACTTCAAAAACCATCTAGGCACTGAGCTAAGTCATCACGTGACCTGCAGTTACAAGAAAGGTTCGTGTAGAGTGACAGGCTGCTGATTGTAGGCGCTTGTATTAATTGCATAGGGGCCAAATGTTGCAAAGATATGCACTGGTACAGCACTGTGGTGTGATCCCATCACTTGGTGGATGGTGGAACTGCAGATAGGGATTGAGGTGCTCTGGCAGAGACTTGTGGACCTATTAGTGGGTTTGGTCATATTAGAGGTGCATTAGTAGAGACGGTGGTCCTAACAGTTGGCAGCAGGGAGTGTTCCAGTCAGAATAGAGCATGGATGCAGTGCAGTTTCAGAGGTGCACTGGCAGAGCAGTATAGTCACAGTCAATATTTCAGTCAGGTAACTGGTGAAAAATGCATATTTCACACTACGCAGGTATAGCAGCGCGGATTTCCAGGCATCTGTTTCTCACTTTCTGAAAGTGAGCATTGTGTAAAAATAAAATGGAAACTGTTGCTCAAACACATTTGTAAGCGCATTACCTCACCTATAAATGAATTAGCATATTTCTTTCAAATCCAGACACAAACCAGCATTTTGGTTCTCAGCATATCTAGCTTGCCCGAAAACTCAAATGAGAGTGTCTGAGAATGGAGTGGGAAGAAATTCTGCTCTCGAATGAGTCGTAATTTGCTAGGGCTGTCACCACAGACATGGCAGACACCCCACCATTCTCAACTGAATAATTATCTGATCACATTCGGAAGAAGCTGAAATGTAAAAAAACATTGGGTGCTCTTGTGCACATTTACAAACCCTGATCTTACCCCCTGATTTAACCACGATAGGTGTGCATGACATCATGAAGGATATTAACTACATGGGAGGTTATTGAAAAAGGCCCAATGATAAACACTTTGGAGAATTGGGATGGGCACATTTCCCCATCCAGGGGCTCGTGTTTAACGTTAGAGTTGTTTTGAGTTGATAGTGCAGTAGAATATAAGAGATCACCTTTTGAAAGCTACATGCGTGTTGCAAGATGTGGCTTCAGCACGGATTCAGATGTGATGGCTAGTCTCGAGCATCAATACCGAGCACCGGTTTGGTTACAGCTTGTGCTAACCACATGCAGGGCTGGGTGTAAGTCTGGAGGCCCCTGGAGCTTGTAGACTTTCAGAACAACAGGCTGCACTTATCGATTCCTGCCGCCGGCTGGGACTGCAGGCAGGAGGCTACCGGAAGGGCCCACTCAAACGTTGCACCAAGAATTTAGAATACTGTGTACAAGAGCCTAATTTATTGCCTGCTACTAACTAGATTTAAAGGTAGGGAGAGCAAATAGTAGCAGGGAAAGGGAGAAAACGAAAGTGAATAAGACTTTGCGACAGGAGTCAGGAGTGAGAAAAAAATAAACAAGCACGGAATCGAAACCTGTGGTGCTTGCGCACCACAGAGGAGCCGAACGCGGGAATCGAAACCAGTGGTGCGCGCACACCAAAGAGGAGCGGGGACGAGGGAGCCTGTCGTCTGTGCCGCGCGCGGATGCGCGTCCTAGACACGGACGGGAATGGGCGGAGCAAAGGCGGGACATGCGCCCGCCTTTGCCCAATTGCATGCCGTTTTTTTTTTTAAAAAGCACGCTACAGTCAATGCCAGCCTGCGAAAGCAAAACCACACGCACGTGCGTGTGGTTAGCTTTCTGAAGCCCATACAAGAGGTCTCGCGCTGCGCGAGCTTTGCTGCGCACTGCAACGCTAGGCGCGAGACCTAAAAAGGGGTGGGGTGGATGTTTTTAAGGGGAGGGGAAATGAGAAGCAAAACGTTGTCAATATCAATTTATGTGATTAATGAACTTCGCTACATAACAAAAAGTGCATACCCCAGCTTTTTATGAATCTTATATTCTTACTGCTGTATCATATAACTCTAATCATTATAGTTTATTTAACCCTTGATATTGGTGACTTTTGGAGACTTAGATACTATCATATATTGATCCACTATTGATTTTCAACGAAAAAGGGGGAAGGGGTAGGAGAAAGAGTGTATAGAATAAAAGAAAGAATAATAGAGAGGAAGCAGTTACTGTAATGTGAATGCTTTCTTTATCATTTGTCCCTGTGTTTTATTTACTCTTCTAAAACTATGTCCAATCTTGTACTAGTAATAACAGATCATATATTTTTAAACAATGTCAGGCTTGTTTCAACAGAATACCTCATTCGACATGTGAAAATGGTAGTGGGGGATATACCTAAGGAATTCGACTGATAATTAATTCAAGAAAATCCTCAAACGGTAACCAGTGACTACGTGTTTGAGCCTTAATGACATTCTATACAAACACACAGTGTATCAGACATTTTTTGAACAGTTTGTCCCATGCACACACATGTTCTACTGATGAAGATTTAGCATAACCGTTTATGTAGTCAGGACTATTTAGGCAATCATAAACCCATAGCTCGTTTAGTGAGTACCAAGTTCCTGCTATAAACAACGTGGAGTTTAACTGTTGTTCCTCATGGATAGATTTGCTACACTTATAGAGGTGTCATATATCTGTTAGGTGCTCATGTGCCTATGTTCAGTTTAAAAAGTGATGAAACTCATTGTTAGTATTATGACCACAGGCGATAACCCGCAACCTGCAAATCCATTTAGCTTCCTTCTGCCTGAGGGTGAGCTCCCTATCTCCCTCTCTTTTGCTAGCCACTAAATGCTCAATCCCATGAAACCAAAAAACAGAATCGGATGGATGGATTTGTTTATAATGCTCTGCCATAGGGTACCTTGTGTCCCCACTCGCTTTTGCTCTATGATGCTCTTGGATCCTCAGCTTTAGACAGCGTGTTGTGCTCCCTACGTAAATCATTCCGCAGGCACAGCCTAGCACATAGATCACAAACACAGTATTGCAGTTAATAAACTCATTGATTTTATACTGTTTCGTGCTGTTGAAGGCAAATTCCTTTGTTTTGTTTTTAACAAAGGGGCATATACTGCACGAGTCACAAGTAAAAAAGCCATTTGGTTTGGGGGTAGCCATGTTCCAACCGCCCTAGCTGATGTTACATAGTTCGGACATAACTTGTCCTTTAGGGTTAACCCTTTTCTATAAGTAACTGAGGGATTCTTTGTCAACACTTTTTTCAAATTTGGAACCTCGAGCAGGATATGCCAATTCTTCTTTAAGATTTTGAAGATTTTATCGCTATACGTTGTATATTTAGTGACAAATCTCAGTGTCTTATCATATGTACTCCCTTTATTGGTGCTCTCTCTAACCACCAGTGTTGCATCTCTATTCGGCTGCTACACCCTTGTTTCTGCATTTTTTAAGTCCCTCATTTTGTAACCTCTCTTGAGGAACCGAGCGCGGGTGTCCATAATGATGGCCTGAAAGGAAGTAGACTCAGAACAGTTTCTCCTTACTCTTACCATCTCCCCGTAGGGGATGTTCCTCATCACTGAACGTGCATGGGCACTTGAGGCATGTAGCACCCCACTGCATGCCGTCTCCTTCCGAAACAGCGTGCTCTGGACCAGTCCATCTCTTACATGGAGGTGGAGATCAAGAAAATCTATCTCCTCATTGTGATGATTCATAGTCAATCTTACATTGTATGAGTTATCATTCAGAAACATGAAGTATTCCTGAAGTGCTTCTTTAGAACCTGACCAAAGGCAGATGATATAATCGATGTACCTCCCCCAGACCACTATATATTGTGTCCAGGGGGAGGCACCTCTACTCCAAGTGTGCTCCCTCTCATACCACCCCATAAAAAGGCAGGCATAAGAGGGAGCAAACCTGGTGCCCATAGCCGTTCCACGGATTTGACAGTACCATTGTCCATTGTGAAGGAAGAAATTCTTGGTTAGAATTAACTCCATCATCTCCAGTATCATGCTATTATGCTCGTATAGATCTGCTCCCTCTTTATCCAGGTAAGAGTGTGCTGCCATTAAGCCAAACTTGTTTTCAATGCAGGTGTACAAGCTAACCACATCGAGTGTGACAAAGCACAGGTCATCCGACCATACAAAGTCCTTAAATTTCAACAACACATCCTTACTGTCTCTTATATAGGATGGTAGGTTGACCATGAACTTTTGCAATTTGGTGTCCACAAATTCTGACATCTTTTCAGTAGGTGAGCCCACCCCCGAAATAATGGATCGTCCCGGTGGAAATGGGGCTTTTTTATGTACTTTGGGCAGTACATATATGCACGGATACCTGGGTTGACCAACTTTCAAGAATTTATATTCTGAGTCACTCAGAAGGCAGATGTTCCTCCACTCACTGAGTTTTAAATTGATGAGGGATGTCAATTTGCGTATGGGGTTTCCTTTCACAGGTACATACCATGAGGTGTCACTTAGTTGACGATCTATCTCACTCATGTAGTCTGCCTTGTCCATTATGACTATATTACTGCCCTTATCTGCTTTCCTAATGACAATGCTCTCATCACTCTGGAGCCTGCTCAAAGCTTGTTTTGCACCCTTTGACAGATTAAGGCTAACTTGTTTAGCAAATTTAGTAGGGCATTCAAGTTTGTACAAATCTTCCGTTACTTTTTCATGGAAGACATCAATATTCTGGTGGTATGAATTTCCAGGGATGAATTTGGATTTGGGCCGCAGCCCACTGTCTATAGTAAGATTCTCCGCAATGTGTAGATCCTGCAGTACTGTTGCTATGCCAATATCCTCATCCTCCTGGATTGACAAGAGACACTGAATATTTCGAATGTCTAAAATGGTGTGTGAGGTAGTTGAAAGACCTTCTGTGGGTGTGATAACTTCAGACTGTCGATCATGAAAATAATCTTTTAATTTCAGTGTTCTCACAAATCTGAACAAATCAATGTGTACATCAACTAGATCACCATTTTGCGTTGGGCAAAAGCCCAAGCCTTTACTTAACAGTTTCAATTCATCAGTATCAATTGTTCTTTTAGGCAAATTAATGATTTCCAATTCATTACAGAGTTCAATACTGTGTGGAGACCCTACATCTTCCTCATCTCTAGCAGTGCCACTTATTAAGTTTTCTTTGATCTTGATGTCATCCCCTCTCTGTCTACTTGACCTCCCTTTGCATTTCTTTTGGTACCTTCTCCCCCCTCTTCTGATTTTTGGTTTTGCTTTTTCCGTTGTTTGTTGCTGATTGTCATCTTTGCCAGCTCCTTCTGAAAGGAGGATGCTCCTTCCCCTAAAGGGTTCTCGCTCAAATTGCTGCCTGAAGCAGCGCTGCTCTGTGAGGAGATAGACACTGCTTACTGAGCGTGTGTCATCTATCTCATCTCTCCCTCTTTTCCTGTCTTCTGGGTCCTGTACTGTGTCGTATTTTTTTGCAAACGTGTAGATATGACCCTCTCTATAGTCTCTATCTTCACGTTTGATCTTTCTCATCTTTTTATGTTGTAAGTATTGTTGATGATTGGCAATCACTTTTTTCAAAATGTCGTAGTTTTCCTCAACTAGGTCTTTAGCCTCTATTGTTTCTATTTCCTTTTCTACAGCTTCAATTTCAGATAACAGCTTGGCCCCCTTGTCAATTGCATGCCTAATCAGTATCTGCATCATTACTAATGATGCTTCTTCAAAATTTGCCTCCCATTCCTTCAATAGGTCTGCACTAAGGTCCTCGAAAGTTGGGAAGGTTAGAATACGCAAACCCCTGGGAGTTTTTTTGTTGTCTATGTACTGTTGAAGCGGGACCCCATCCCACCACCGTGCTAACTCTTGCTTTTTCAAGCGTTCTAATTTTAGAAAGAGGGCACGCAAACCCAAAGCACCTTGTGCATTGTGAGCTACAGGTGAGGTGGTGGAACTCCATCCAAATAGATCCTGCGCCAGTTCTTCACGTCCATCATTGAAACGGGCATGTTGAATTTGTAAAAAGCAGAAGTGAGTGCTGTCCAGTACAGTAATAATCCAAAAATGAAAAGATGCAGGGTGACGGACGGGTTGGATAGCACCTCACTATGATGCTGCAAATGAATCTTTAAGAATCGTGCACACTGCTCCAGTACCTGTCACCTCTCATGGGTGTGACAAGAGTTCACATCTGGATGTCCGCCACACTGATATTTGCATCAAAAGGTTCATCCTGGCCTCTCAGCTCTACTCTTTATGATTCCCTTATATGCCCATCTCCTTCCTGTCCAGGCCCTTTCCTGGTGATCTCTCACTGGATCAAAGAGCACCCTTTGAAGTGTACAGGCGGAGTCCCTCTCTCCCTTCTCCAGTGCATCCCACGTCGCCAACAGGAATGTAGCAATACACAAATCTGTCTAAAGGATTCCTCCACCTCCCCATGTCTTTACTAGGCAGGCCTAGACTTGCCCAAACAGAACCTAGTATACTCCATGTAATGTCCCATTGCAGGCAGCCTTGCACTAAGTTAAACAAAAGGAGGTGCACCGAAGAAAGGAAATTTAGTCCATAGTGATTTCTTCAAAATCTTTATTATAAAAATTCATGCTTAATTATAAAAACAGCCTCCACATATCGACAAGCATAGTTCTACTTTGTTAGAGCCAAACATATACATCTTACAAGGATTACCTTCTTCACATGGCTGAGATACAATTAATTTTAAATAAATAAATGATATCATGTTTGACATTGAGAACAATGAATAACTTCCAACATTTACCCTTCAAAGTGGTTTGATAACTAATCTCAACAATTCCATAGTAACTTTGCACTAAGTGTATGCACAAAGCACACACCCTAACCAGTACTTTTACCTCCATGCTTTGTGCCACCCCAGGCACACATACATTCAGCACACATATTCACTCTGTGCGCACTGCTCAGTACTGTAGCCTTTCAGTATTCTGCCATGGCATGCCACTTGCATGCACAGACACTGCTAGCACACACATTCACCATGTGCGCTCTGCACCACACTTCACCCTTCATGTATTGTACTTTTCACAGGTACATATACACACAGTACATGCATTCACTGTGCACACATCACAGCACTACATCTCTCAAGTAATGTACTCCTCGCAGATATACATACACCCAGTACATGCACGCACTGCACAGCATTGCTTCCCAGGCACACATGCATCCAGCACAGTCAACACTCCTGTGCTGCGCAGCACTTCACATTTAAGTGATGTAGGCCTAGTTTGAGTTAAGCACATAGCGGCGGAACTTTAAAAAGGTGAGTGAGCTGGTAGGCCTCATTCCAGTTTCACATTTTAACAAGCATTTGCAATGCAATCAGTCTCGCCTTTGGGACCTTATATGTATTTAGCTAAGCAGCACATTAGCCTGGGTGCTGAAATATCTACTGTTCTTTAACATGGAGGGAAAGTAAGCACCAAACTGCGTGACACGCCAGGTATGGGAACACATGGAGAGAAATATCGCCTTTCAGTGGGAAATGGTATAGTCCAAAACTCTGTTTTTAATATAAAATCAGGGCCTTCGGTGGTCATATCACTGAAAATACAAGTTTTGAAAAAAATATTATTGTCTACGGGTGCTCGTGGAGGACAATTTCTATGGACTGGAATCTAGAGAATGCTAAAGTGATTCTGGTATTTTAGTGACCTCTGCTGGTCGTTTTCTATCAAAAAAGTTAAATAGAGGCAGTTGCCAGAAAAATTTAAAAAAGAAAGTCCCTTAGCAGAAAGCAATTCTGGAATTTTGCTGACCTCTACTAGTCGTTTTCTATCAAGACAGTTTATAGAGGCAGTTGAACAAGCAGAAAGCAATTCTGTTATTTTACTGACCTCTACTGGTAGTTTTCTATCAAGACAGTTAAATAGAGGCAGTTGAACAAATAAAAAAGTCCCTAAGCGGAAGCAGACAAGTCCTAGGGCTGATCTCCAGAGCCCACAAAGTACATACACATTAAGTATATACTAAAGTATATACAAGAGGTCTAGAATGCTCTACCTAAAAAATATGAGGATAGTTAGGATGTCATAAAATGGGTGATTTTGAAGATGGCAAAGTTTAACAAACCAATGAGCTGTACAACTCACCTGAGAAATATTGACACAACTTGAGCACACATTCTCCCTTTTAGCGTGTGCCACGCCGTTTTGAGCACTGATGACTCCTCAACACAGAGGGCTCGGTATATCACAGCTGAAATGACTGATGCCTTCAAAAGACTTCACTATAAAGATCACTGTTCCACTGAAAATAGGCTTCTTTGGTAACTTCTCAGGCCCAGGACCCAATCCATCACCTCCGAGAACCCAAAGTACCACACCGCCCAGCTTTCTGCTTCAGGCTTTGCAGTGAGTGGCATACCCTACCCGTGCCCACACCGCGCTATACCAGGGCTCTGATAGTCTCAGTACAATAATGAGGACCCTATTCCCACATAAAGACGTGTGCTAGCATTCAGAAGTCATTCAGTCGAAGTTTGGATGATTAGTTTTGAATGGAGCACTTCGTGCCATTATGCCACTAAGAAGTGCTGTAATTAATGGGTGTTCCTGCTCCTCTGTACTCTAATGCATTTGCTAGCATCATAGTTGCTGTGGTCACAAATTGGTGTGCAATGTTCTGTCACATGGAGAGAGTTTATGGATCAGATCCGATATGACACTAGGAGAGAGAAACAATATGACATAAATGATTGATTCAGGCACAATGTCTGGCCTTTACCTCACATACATCGCTGCTCACCAGCAGAAATGATCTATTCAGTGATGTAAGTATCTCCGTAGCTGGCAAACCAATGACAGCATTTATGTTTTTAATAATTACATCCTGCAAGTCCTTTCGGTGTTTTAATCTTATCAGGGATCCCAACATAAGTTAATTATAAACTTTTAGTCATGGCCATCCATGGATAATTTTAACTGACTTGGCCCAATCTATGTTTTTTAATTCCCTTCTAGAACCCGTCTTCTACAAGGGGGAGGTCAGTGCGTGCTTGTGACCCACGAACACATGATAAAAGATCTCCACAAAGAGCTCCGTATGGAGCCTGTTGGGTATTGCACTCCCCACTCAAAGTGGAGCACAACCCAATGATGAAGCATGCCCATTGCTTCATTTGTAAAATAATAGGTGCCGGTGCTCAAAGCGCTGCTTAGACACCCGCGGCTGGCGCTATAAAATATCAGAGTGTGAATAGCAAGGGTGCGCAGTCCCGAATCCACCTCAGATCTCTTTCATTCACTGCCAGTCACTCCCTGCCACGTTATCTCACTCATAAAGGTGTCTGTTTTCTCCCTTGGTGATGGATTTTTTGTGTTTCTTTTCCTCCGTCTTTTCGTTTTGTTTCTTTTTCCCTCTGTTGGCCTCGGGAAATGTCTGATGTGGCGAAATAAGTGCTGGTCCCCAAAAATAAGTGCTGGTGCCCCACACCGGCCACCACCAGTTCAAATTAAGCACTGAGCATGCCACCTTGGTGGGTAAAGGTCCATGCATCATCCTAGAAAAGGGTTGCCCTACAACCAACCGCCTAATTCTTGTGGCTTCTGGACAACCCTGCTGCCACAGACCGTCATGCGTTATTTTGAGGATAGTTACACTGAGAGGGCTCAGGCTCCCTATCCCCCCTTGTTTATAAAGTGAATGGCTTTTATCTACAGCATGAAATAAACCCTGACATATTTAAATGTAATTTACACAGGGTGGATCTAATGAGAGTTTCTTTGTCAGGAAATTGTTTTGCTTCGTTATGTACGTAAATCGATGTTACACCACAAACACTGTGCTTAAAACATCAGTTTCTTTGTGAGGGCCCTCAGACTACATAAAAATTCCAAACATTTTACTTGTATT
Source organism: Calotriton arnoldi (assembly GCA_963921515.1). NCBI lineage: Eukaryota > Metazoa > Chordata > Amphibia > Caudata > Salamandridae > Calotriton > Calotriton arnoldi. The sequence goes on from CAWUFW010022628.1 coordinate 83,212, forward strand.
TTAGAGTCTGATATTTTGAATGTTGCAGAACTGCCTAGCGAGACACTAATATACTGTTCTAAAAGTCTGTTTCTTAATGGAAGAGCTTATTGTAGAGGCCCGGAGTGTTCCCTCAAAGTAAAAACCCAAACTGAAGAACTGTTTTAAAGCAAAGCTGATTTACACAGAATAAAAGAGGCTCACATTTCATTACTTTCAAAGTGCGCCCTCAGGCTGGTTTTCTGCTCCGTTCACCGTTGTATGTTTTACGCAAACTATTTTACTCGAGGAGTTTAGACGGGACAGCGTTTGTAAAATTGTGTAACTGTGCGTTCTCGCATACAAACTAATAGTTAGTGAATAGCATTTCTAGTAGGATCTGGGGAATGTGTATTCTTTATTTAAAAACCTTGTGTATTTAGCATAGCCATTTAATACCTTTGTATCAATAGGTGTTAAAGTGTTAAAATGGTGAGGTAACACTGCCACAGCATATGCTGTGTAAGGCTGCATAATTTGCCTTTTGTTGCCGCATCATTACATCTCGCCACATAATTGGGACCTCCGCTGCCTCATTAGGGCCAGAGGCCCTAGATACACCGTAACATTGTGTTGAACGACAGCTACTCAACCCCGCTTCTGTTGATATGTTCATCATTTTCCACTGCATGCGAGAGGCCCAACGGTGAATGCTGGCAGACACTGGGTGTTGGAACTGTGTGGTGTATCTTAGTCGAACACAGTCAGGTGTTGCCTTGGGTAACAAATAGCACCCAATCAGATTGTTCTATTTCAAGCATTTGCCTGAGAGTTTTATAAAGTGAGACGTGTGACCTTGGACATCTCAAAACACTAGTGTATATTCCCAAAGTTGCTGAACAAGGTAGGCGCTGTCTACCACCGACAGAATGATCGTGGCTCTGATTTACGTGGCGTAAATGAGGATGTGAGTAACGAAGAGCAATGGTTTCACACCTGTAACTGTCCTGGTACGTGTATGACCAGTGGCGGCTGGTGACATTTGAAAGTGGTGAGCCGTAAAATGATTGGCATACTGCACCGTAGCGAGCGAGCGTAGCGAGCGAGCGAGCCAGCCCGAACAACCTAAGAGGGGTTTGGGGGATTCTCCTCCCAAGAAAATTTTGAAAAAAGAGAGGACAAACTGCCTTTTCAAGCAAATTTGAGAACGCAGGAAGGTTAATAAAGCATTTGTGGAAGTGCAGTTATTACATTAATAATTAACAAAAGCAGTGACTCACTAATCTATTTCCATCGTGTGCATTTTGTGATCTGTATCAGGTACATGTTCTTTGCAGCAGGCACATTAACCTTCTGTGCTACCTTTCCATGAGTCAAAACTTCCACTAGACAAAACTCTGATCTCTCTCTAGGTAAAACATTAACCATCAGTGTTATCATGACATTTTTATTGTCTCTCGTCAGGAGGCTTGTGGCTGGTAACGAGCCGCGCCTGGCAGGTACTCTTCTGTCCATCAGGGGGTGAATAGATGTTTTGCTGAAAGATTCTGCTCTAGTGAGCTTCACTGTGTCCCCTGCACTTCCAGACCTTCCTACCTGAAGCTCCCACCCAGCAGTTATGTGTTTTTAACTCCCAAATTCAGGCTCTTGGGCTGCTAGTCGCAAAGTGAGGGGTTTTATGGCTGTTTGCTATGGCAGTTTCAAGTCCACATGAATGAGCTTGAGTGAAGAACAATATTTTTCAATCAGTCTGACATTTGCAGTCTGTGATACTAAGGCCTTTCCACAGACTGCTTTACTGCGCTGGGCGTTTCCACAGTCTGTCAGTGCTACAGATAACTCCTCAGACGCAAGGATAGCTGGGGTGACCCGGGTCAGTGTGGCTTTCAGCACTGCACAAACACTGGCATTAGATCTGTCACGGTCCTGCCCCTCTCAGGAGGCTGCTGTCTAGAGCAGAGTGTACAGCTCACATTACCCGGACCAATAATGCACACAGCGCAGGGTGCCATTCTCACACCGCCATGTGGCAAGGGAACTTCAGCCCCGTGCTCTGGCTGTGCAGCAGGGACATCAGAGCTGCCTCCCAGTGTCAGACCGTGCAATTAATGACACAAAATGTGACCAGCAGAGCATAATTTAACAAGCCTGAACCATTCCACAGCCACTACAATTCGATGCATGTGTGAGTGTGACTTGTGCAAATTGATGGGGCTGCACAGTGCACCTGCTGGGTGGTAACGAAATGCCCTTTTTAATTTTTGCGTAACTGCAATAACAAGCACATTTTTGTGGCTTGATGATGAATGGTTGCCAAGCAATTTCAGACATAAATGCTAGATAGGGGCCAGAAATCAGGGACGTTCGATTTCAGCCACATTGAAACTCATCACGTTGATTTAAACCTTTATTCATCGCGTTTCAAGCACTTAATTTCTGCACGTATTTGGTTACCACCAGCTCTGTCAGCAGACAGTTTATAATCAACAGTTCCTGCAGTCGCCATATTGAACCGCAAGAGCGTGCGCAGGGCATTAATCATGCAACCCACATGCCACCGCGCGCTCTCCATAGGCAAAATCGAGTTACAGTTCATTTCATTTAATTAGTCCGCCACAGAGCCTTTCCCCGATTCATCTTTTTATTGTCCTTCTGACCCGGAAACACTCCTTCTGAAAGCCTTGGCTAAAGCTGCATAATGTTGCCTCTCTCGCACTTGGACGAGCTATTCTTTCCCATAAGTCTCAAGATCGGAAATTACTGCGTTTGTGCCTCAAATGGTCTTCAGTTCTTGTCCATAGCAACTGCAAGAACATTTTATATCAAACCGTTTTTTATCTTTCTTCCTCGAGTTAACCCAGTGCATTTCACTCTTCCATTTTGGGGGTTTTTAAAAATATAAAACAGTGAATATTCATTCTGCTAGCACTGAATCCACACACAAAAACGGTTGGATTTGTGTCATGAGCACAGTACTTCTAAAATGTGTCCCGTGACATTCATGCATTTTTCAGTTTCGTTAAGTGTCGAGGGGTTTTATTTGTTTTTTTGACGTGCAGCATTTGAGCAGTATCCTATCTGCAGTCGTTATCGAGCTTTGCATTAATTGACAGAGCTGAGCATCTTATTTGAATCACTTCGATGTGTAAAAATCTCAAATAAATATGGATCGTTAAAAATGTGCACCGCAAAGTCTCGCTCATATTGAGCCTGCACGCGCTCACGCTCAGGCCTTTGGTTTCACTTTCCCTGCACTTGAACATCACTTCTCGCATAGCACCACTTTAATGCCTCGTGGCTACAACACGACTCTTACTTGTTTTCACAACGAGTCAGCCACTGTCAGTGTAGCCACGACGATAGCAGTAGTACACCATCTGGACCGGCGGCACGAAGTACGTATCTGTGGTTTCGTCGTGAGCCGGTGACGACGTGACTCAGACTGCTGCGCTGTGCCTGTGACGACAGCGTAGGAAATAAATGATGGCCAATCATCACTCAGTGCCACCACCCACGCGCACCCAATTATGCCTCAGGCAGGCTGTGGTGTCTCAGCCAATCCTGGTGCTGCATTACCACTAGCAGCGCCAGGATTGGCTAAGAGCAGGGTTACACCCTGCCCATTATGAGACGCGGGGGCTGCTGTATGAAGCACCCGCCTCGGCACGGGTCCCTCGCAAGTTGCAGCTCTGCCAGGGGGAAGGTATAGTGTGCGCATGTTCGGGCTGGTCATTAAAATGACCAGCCCAAAAACGGACATGCGCACTACTGCTGCAGCTGCGCGCTAATAGTGCCAGTGTGCCACTTTCACTCAAGATGCCGCAGCCCCGCCCCCACCCACCCCCTTCAGCGCCGTCCATTGCTTGCCTCCTGGAGTCGGGCGTGTCCCGGTAGCGTAGCGACTGCCAGAGTCAGTCACACTTTGTTTTTGCTTGCTGGTGGCAAATTGGCAATAAATTGTAGCGTGAGCCGTGAGGGTTGGTGAATGTCCATGTGGCTTGGTGGGACAACGCCCCAACGGACGCACCGCCCCTGTGTATGACATGACATGACGTGCCCACACCTGCATGCGCAGCGATATAATCTCCTCTTTCAAGCACTTACGAAGAGCAAACAAGGTAATGGTACAAGTAGCAGTCAGCCAGAAATACTGCTGCGAGCCTCTGACATCCCACAGGTATGACTGGTGCCCGGTGAGCCAGAGAACCCGGCGCTCGCACGCGCACCGGGGAGAGGGAGGGGGCGAAGGAGGGCAGGGCAGGCTACCAAAGGGAGGGCGAGCGGTGAGAGACTAGAGGCATGCTTGTATTGCACATGTGTTATAGAGTCAGGCAAAAAAAGCCGTCAGCAGCGCGACATCAAAAAAGAGTGCAATCAACCAGCCAATCCCACAACAAACAAGCATTTCTTAATGCAATAGGACTCGTATTTACGCGAGTCCTATTGCATTGGATACGGGAGGGTGGGGGTCCAGGAAGGCACAAACGGGAGTGGGTGGGGGTTGAGGGGGGGGGAAGGGGCAAAAAGTCACGGACTGCTGGAGGGGGTGGGGGGGGAACACAGGGCAAAAATAGTTTTGGAGTAAAGGGGCCAATAGCCAGGGAAGGATATAAATGACAAAATGGCCGCCAGGAGGAGGGACTAAGAAGTCGAAAACAAATCAAAAGGCAGCATTTATGAGTGAAGCTAATCAAAAATATGGCCGGAAAGTGGGCGGAGCTTCCCCCCACAATAGTGTATACTGCATGTCTCGCAAAGCGAGCAGCGCGTTGCACTGCAACGCTATATGCGAGACCTAAAAAGGACCTGTTCACTCGTACTGATCACTACACAGTATGCTGCAACCAAATCGCTAGTGCTGCTAAGTACCTGGTGAAGGCAGTAGCCTTCCACCGCTGTGAGGGTAGTGCTTTGGGCACCCCTTCCGGTCCAACAAATCTGCAATCTGTGAGACAGACCTATGTCATGGCGCACACACATGATTCGTGTTTGCCTATAGCAACAAAAATCAGCATTATGTATCCTGCCATCAGCGCAGTTGGGCACTCATGGATGGCGTACATGTCTATTACCATGCACAGGACTTTTCCTTCCCAAGAAAATTACAATGAACAAAAACAATCTGTAAATTTGGAAGATTTTCCTTGTCCAATTGCTTAGTCAAAGGGTCTCTCTTCTAATCTAGAGCCCATGTGCAGAACCAGCAGGAAATTAAGGGACTTTACCTAATCTGTGTCACTGCTCTGCTGCTACTCTGACAAATCAACAGTATGTTTTCTCTACTAGTTTGTCCGGTCCATGAAGGTTAGAAATTGGAGGAATGTAAAGGGTCTTCTGGATTCAACATGGATTTTTAGGGGAAATACGATAATTGCATGATCATTACTTCGGGACATTTGAAGGTCACATGAGGAGACTGATGAGAGTATGAAATTCCTGATTTCAGAAGCCCTGTGTGAAACGATGTCACCCCCTCTGGAGTGTGGATCTTAACTCATCCATTGAACATTTGCTTATAGAGGTCTGCTTCCTGTCGCCAAACCATGAGATTTTTCAGGTTTCGGAAGTCACTATACATGCATCGGCCCATCCTGTACAGGCAGAGGGGCCACGCCCCTCCCACCTTTTTCCTGACAAGAAGAGTGTCTGTCAGGCTGAGCAAAGGTCGCTAGGTGAGTGAGTAGGATTGAAAGAATCAGAGTACGATTATTGAGAATAAGTGAAAATGAGTGGGACTAAGTGAGACGAAGAATGAATGAGGCTGAGTAAATCAAACAATGAATGAGTCAGAGTGAGATTGAGTGAGAGTGAGTGGGCTGAGTGAGAAGGAATGAGATTGAGTGAGACTGAGTTAGACTAACTGAGAAAGAGTGAGACCGAATGAGTGAGTCAGAATGAGACCGAGTCAGAATGAGGTGAGTCAGAGTGGGACTGAGTGAGCCCCCTCCCCCTCCCCGAACAGACAGGCTCGCTCACTAGAGTTCGAGCTAAAGATTACACTTCACCACTTTTAAAGATCACCATCCGCCACTGCTCGGGATTGTTGAAAAGAGTTATATTTATTATTATTTATTGGTTTTATAAAGCGCCCAGCTACCTCATTGAGGGTTCCCAGCGCTAGCACATCAGGTAGCTGTGCATCCATTATACCACTTCAGCCATGTCTTCAATTGTCTTCAAAAGACTATCAATGAAGGACATTTACTGAACGATTCTGGGAGAGTTTCACAGTTTAGGGCCTTGGAACGCAAACACCGGCCACCCGTCCGTGTACATTTGACTAAAGGAATGCACACAGAGAGAGTTCACCAGTGCAGAGCATGGGGGGGGGGGGGAGGTGATAGACTTTAACAAGCTCTTGCAGGTATTGTGGCTCTTGCCTTGTGCACACAGCACAAAGTATTGAACTGAATTGTATGTTCTTGAAAGGAACTGTGTGTAGCAGCAATATTGAAAGGCGGGGCCGGCATCGGCCACGCCGAAAGTATGGCGGTCGTGCCGGCCCCCGGCCCGATGACCATCCGGGGGCGGGCCTGTCGCGCGCAGGGTTGACGCGACAGGCGCGCCTCACCGCTAATTGGTCAGAGTCCGCCCGTGACCCGGAAGTGATTGAAACACTTCCGGGTCACACGTTTGGGCTAACGCCAGGCCAGTTAGAACTGGCCTGGCTGGCATCTTGGGATAAAAGGCTGGGGAGCGGCGGAGTTGTCCTCTTTGCTCGCCGCTCCCTCAGCCTGCCATTATTCACGCCAGCCTCGCTAGGAGGCTGGATTTTATAATTTCTTTAATTTTGTCTTGCAGGTATTGTGGAGGATTCGTCGGCGTTGGGCAGCCTCGCGGGGAGGTTTCGTTTCTCCGTTTTTTTTTTTTGAGGATTATAAGCAAATAGCCAAGATCCGCGAGTCCGGCTCGACGGCGTCATGGCAGCGTGAGGGGTGATCCGAAGGGCAGCTGTGGTGCGCCGCTTCTGCTGGGGCTGACTCTGCATCAGCAGTGTTCGAGCCCGCTTTTCCCCCGGTCCTGTACAGTGGACAGTTTTAAAAGAGGTAATTACTGCGTCTTAATGCAGGCCTTGGGGTAGCGCGCTTCCCGCCGTAATTTTGGGTCAATCAATCAATCAATCAATCAATCATGTCACTTATAAAGCGCACTACATACCCGCGAGGGTCTCAAGGCGCTGGGGGAAGAGGGGGGTGGTGCTGCTACTGATCGAAGAGCCAGGTCTTGAGGAGTCTTCTGAAGGCCAGTAGGTCTTGGGTCTGTCGGAGGTTGGTGGGGAGGGTGTTCCAGGTCTTGGCGGCGAGGTGGGAGAAGGATCTGCCGCCGGCGGTCGTTTTCCGGATGCGGGGGACTGTGGCGAGGGCGAGGCTGGTCGAGCGGAGCTGGCGGGTGGGGGTGTAGAAGCTGAGTCGTCTGTTGAGGTAGGCTGGTCCGGAGTTGTGGAGTGCTTTGTGTGCGTGGGTGAGGAGCTTGAAGGTTATCCTCTTGTTGACAGGGAGCCAGTGCAGGTCTCTCAGGTGGGGTGTGATGTGGCTGCGTCGGGGGATGTCGAGGATAAGACGTGCAGAGGCGTTCTGGATGCGTTGCAGCCGTCTGAGGAGCTTAGCCGTCGTTCCTGCGTAGAGGGCGTTTCCGTAGTCCAGCCTGCTGGTGACGAGGGCCTGGGTGACTGTTTTTCTTGTTTCGGTGGGGATCCACTTGAAGATCCTGCGGAGCATTCGGAGGATGTTGAAGCAGGATGAGGAAACGGCGTTGACCTGCTTAGTCATGGAGAGGGTGGGGTCGAGGATGACCCCTAGGTTGCGTACGTGGTCGGTGGGTGGCGGGGCTGTTCCCAGTGATGTTGGCCACCAGGAGTCATCCCAGGCTGAAGGGTTGGAACCAAGGATGAGGACCTCCGTCTTGTCCGAGTTCAGCTTCAGGCGGCTGGTCCTCATCCATTCGGCGACGGCCTTCATTCCTTCGTGGAGGTGGGCTTTGGCGGTGTGAGGGTCTTTGGTGAGGGAGAGGATCAGCTGGGTGTCATCGGCGTAGGAGATGATGTTGAGGTTGTGCTGTCGGGCGACGTGGGCGAGGGTGCCATGTAGATGTTGAACAGCGTTGGGCTGAGGGAGGAGCCTTG
>CAWUFW010022629.1:0-91287 GCA_963921515.1 Calotriton arnoldi
GTTGTGTCTCCATTAGGCCGCACCGCTCCGTGGACGGGCGCACTTTGATGGCGGAGGCGTAGCTGGCTTACGGGCGGTGTTTGGCTGACTTTTTGCATCCTAATTGGGCGGGCGTGTGTGCTGTGGCGGGCGGACGGTAACTGGTGCTTTTTGCATCCGCCAGCACGGCGGTGGTGCTTCCACCCGCCATCCTAATGGGCCCCTTAATTTTTATTTATGTTATTGTTTTATGTGTATAGATGTATTTGTAATTTATAATATTTTTTAATAATTTATAATTTATTAAAATAATTATTAAAACTGATTATTAAGTAAGTATATATTATATATTATATGTATATGTTTAATTAATGTTTTATTAAATTATATATATTACTTATTAATTTTAAACATTATAAAATATTTGTAACTATGTTTATTTTATTTATAAGTATTATTTAGTTTATTTTACATATTTTTTTAACAAAAAAAACCCGATATTTTTAATAACGATATTTTTGACATCGATATTTTTTTTCGATATTTTTGTACTAACCATATTGTAGATAGGATATCGATATTCTTGACATCGATATTCTTGCTCCGATATTTTTGTAGGTCGATTTTTTGACCTTCGATATTTTGTCAGTGATCCTCTGGGAATATGGTCTGAGAAGGCCGGAAGAATTACTGCTTCTCCTTTAGGGCAATCCATGACGAATGCTGGTGGCCAATCTTGTTCAGCTAATAAAATATCATAGCCAAATGTCAGGTTCTCCCAAAAGAGACCTCTCACTGTTCTACATTTGTCCCCCTCCATTTGGAGCGTTATTTCATATACTTTATGTGGGACACTTACCATAGTATCGGGTGTTTCTACCGTGATATAATCATTCAAGTCCGCTGTCAGCAGAAATTCCATCAGGTTCTGGCAAGCTATTGTTATTTCTGCCACACTGTCTAGCATCGTCAGAGCCCATTCCCCATTCAGTAGTCGACTCCTCAGAATTCTGGGCATGTCTGATCTTTAGACCTGCAACCTTCTTCTTTTTGAACTGTGGCTTTTGCTTTGGTTTCTCTTCTTTTTTAGAAGTGTAATCCTGAGCGTGCTGCTTGTCTCTGGACTTTGTACGCTCTTCTTGTCTTTCTGACCGTCCTTCCCTCTCAGAGTTTTTCGATGAACCCTGAAAGGAATGAGAGGAACTTGTATCAGTATCCTGATACCTGTCAGGTTTTCTAATATTTTCCCTATTCCTAAGATTGTACCTCTTTTCGGAGGGCTCCTGTGGAGGAGATCTACCTCGGGATTGAGATCTATTTCCTTTAAAGTTTTGTTGTTTTTATTGTCCCACTTCTTCTTAGTTGAAGCAGGTGTCTGCTTGGAAGTGTCCTTTTCAGGACTGCCCATCAGTTGTGGTTTTAAAGCTTTCCCACCCAAACTGTCTCTGCCTAATTCTGCATATGCAGTTTCAATTATTTTTGGTAGTTCGTGTTCCTGTTCTAAAGGACTGAACTCCCTTAGGCGTTGGCGGATAGCCACTGAAGCTGCTTCCCCCTTAATGTTAGCTATTATTATGGCTGATACCTGGGCATAGTTACCTAGTAACTTCATCCCTAAGTTTAGGGCAGGCTCTGCTCCATACTCATTTTGTATTTGTCTCAATACATCAGGTACTACTGCTAATGACGGGATACCATGAGTTCTGGTATATATGGCAGCAAAGACTGTACCCCAAGTCGTACAATCCTCTAATTGTGGTGTTATCCCCATAGGCAAGCAGATTGTTAGCATTCTGTGTTTTTCATACGGGGTAGTATTTGGGAATACTGCCTCTAGCTGCGTTATTTTCTGAGCTACCCAGAATGGTATTTGACGAATTGCATCAAGTTCCTATAGATTTTAATTAAATCTTTATGTTGGATGAGTAAGTCTCCTGGTGGCATTGTGTCAATGTCAGGATGTGGTGTGTAGGCTGCTAATATCGGCCATGTTGCCCCTTCTCCGAGCGGGCCAAGTCTTACTCTTCTTCTTGTATGGGGTAGGGCGCCTTTATACCAGTATACATGTTCCTGGTATGTGAGCGGAACTTCAATGTCCTCAAACGGACAATATTCCGCTGGTGCATCTCCTTCTGTGTAAGAGTGAAATGTTTTTGTTCTTGCATTTGCTGCTGGGAATGTAACCCATGAATAAAATACCTCTGTTCTGTTTGATTCATGTGCCTCAATCACGAAAACTACTATGCCACCCCCAGATGATAAACCATACTCTAGCAGTCGTGGGTGACTGTATTTCTAAAAGTTTCTGCAATTTTTATTGCGTCTGCATCTTCTTCTCTGGCTGAGAGGTGTAGATCTACTCTTGCGTTATCTTTGTCCTCAGTCATTTTGTAAAGAAGAAGTTCTTCAAGGGAACTAAGATAAGGTGTTTTTGCACAATTTAGGAACAATGTGTCCTTCAAGCCAATAAATAGGATTTTTTAGCCTACTCAGCCGTGGTGGAGTTTGTGCCCACCCACTCCAGACATCTCTGGTGTTTTGTGAGTAGGGGTCTTTGAGAATAGCACGACTGAACTACTCAGTTTCTACTGTTAAATAAGTACCCATCCAACTTTGGCGGCGCCATGTTGTGTAGTTCCTATATAACCTATACAGGATCTGCACGTTTGGATAACATAAACTGTGGGTTTGGTGGTGGACTGATTCCATGCACCCCCACTGGATACATTAGCCTGTCTGTATTAGCTAGCTCACAGTGCCACTAGAGTCTCCTCTTTTCAGGGATAGAATAGTTCTTGGCAACCTCAGAACATGACAACCCTGATCCCCCAGGATCGTGGAAACAATATACTACCTTTCGCTCAGTTACTTGTGCTCACTTGGGGGCATATTATCAACGGCCAGCGATAATTATCGCTGGCCGTGCTTAGCGATAGATTACTTATCGCTGGCTATCTCTGGAATTTATCGCCCTGGTAGCGCGTTATTAACAACGCGCTTCTCCAGGGCGATAAAAATTCCAGAGATAGCGAAGGTTATCGCCGTTTTGCAGGGAACATCGCTGGTTTTCCAGCGATGTTCCCTGCAAGCGGCGATAGCCTTGCTGATACGACCCTGTGGTCGTATCAGCACAATCCACCCCTATGTTAGGGATGGCTAAGTCGGGATAATAGCAGACGTTAGAATTTGGCGAAAACGGCCGTTTTCGCCAAAATCTAACGTCTGCTATCATCCTGTGGGCTGCCTTGTAAATATCGCGATGTGCACATCGGCGATATTTACAACGTAGCCCATCTGGGGTACGCCCAGTAACGCCCACTTTGCATCTCATTAGAGATGCAAAGCTGGGCGATAAGAGAAAGGGCGAAAAGCATGGATTCACGCGTTAGCATGTCCTTGCTAATAAGGCGTTAAAATTATCGCCGCTTTTCATCCGAAAACGGACGCTAAAGCGGCGATAATTGTATCTCCTGCCCTTGTAGATATGCCCCTTAGTTTGTCTCAGAGATACACAGAATAACCATACTGGGCGTTTGTCAATAAGGATTTATTGAACAGTTGTTATTCTAGTGTAGCATATATGAGCTGAAACAACCATTAGACAGTAGCAGAGATATATGATTAGCAATATTACAAAAGTAAAGGGATGGTATAGTTCTACCATCTTGCAGAAATCATGAATATATACAAGTACATAAAAAACATGCGTACTCCTACGATGCCTCCCTAACTAGATGTACCTAAATGTACCTAGCATCTATGTAGGTGTTATGCCAAGAATCCCTCTAGGATCTAGTCAACCCCATTACCTAAGTGTTAGAGAATGTGCAACCCCGTCCTAGTCTCGAGTTGAACACCCCGCGAGGGATGTTAGACCACTGCTAGCAGGAGCATCTGCATGCAAGAACCTCAGCGTCTCTGGTCAGTGTGTCTGCTGGGAAGTTACGTTCTCCTCTATCTTCCTAAGCAAGATGTGCTGTATATATACCCATAGGTCTCCCCAGGGGTCCTACCGTGCTGTGTTACTGTGTCGGCCTAAAGGATGACGTTGGGCCTGAACTTTATACATAGATATTATAAAAGAGATGGTAATCCAACTGTTAGTCCTGCTGTGCTTCCAACAAGCCTCATGCATAATGTATGAGAATTGAACCAGGTAAAAACCCGCGTTCTGAATGCAGTGTCATATCTAGGTAAAAGGTCAGTGCCTAAGAACCGTTATGTATGTAATGTAGGGAAGGATATAGGTGAGAGGTTGCAATGTTACCTGCGCCTATATAGGGTACCTATATGGAATATAACAATGCATGTCAAAACGCAAGTTGTTGTAGATAGAGCCAATATTATGGTCTCTGAGGAATGCAGAAATCATTTTATTAACATGTTTCCTGGCTTTGTCAACCTGTGGATGGAATTGATTAGACTACTTCCATTTCTGTCTTTGCCATATGTTGGAGTACACCAAGGCAGTGTGAGGGAAAATTGACAATAATTGTTTTAAGGTATCTTTAGTTAGAATTTCCAGTCCTACCCCAGTCAGTGTGTCATGGTCATTGCTACCACAGTGCACAATCATGAGGTCCATGGGTTGGCAATCCACAATGCTTTCAACCAAAGGCAGCATTTGACCCCACTTTAACCCGCTGTGGCCAACCCAACTAATGTCCACATTAGGCAAACCCAAGTCCCTGTCAATCCCACTCTTTCTAGCTGCCTCTCTAGCCCAAAGCACTTAGCTGTGGCCCACAATCCACACTCTAACCATTTTGATGTGAAGCTGCAGTAGCAGACTGGAAAAGATTGAAGCTGAATGAGACAGTTTTCAATATGAAAGGCAGTTAAAATGGAGGTGAAGTCCTGTTCTAAAAAAACCCCCACATATTTCATTGGATGGTGTAAGTATGCAGGTTAATAAAATTAGGTACCGTCTTTAAAGGATAAGTAAGTAGATCTGTGATTGGCTGTGGTAAATATAAAAAAATGTAATGCAAACTTGGATATGCTTTTAATTGCGTATAGTCAATCACACCTGCTGCAGTTGATTTTGCAACTAGTATGGTTCTTCTAGAATGTGCTGCTAACATGTGACCTACTGGTTCTAATGGGTTGCTATGGAGACTCTGCTGAAAGAGTATTGGGCTAATGCTGTTAAAGAGAGAGTTGTTTTTTAAAAAATATTTGAGGTGTTCAGACTCATTGTTGAAGAATAAGTCTTTTTTTTCCTAGTGAGGGATTTCCTATAAAGTGTAGTGTACTTTTAAAGTAATAAAAAAGCTAGTGTAATAAGGTTTTGGACTCCCATAATTATTTGTGAATTCGTCACAAAGTTCACGAATAAGTCGCGATATGCACAAATACCCTTGCATATTGGGCTTCTTTAAATAAAAGTGCATGAAAGGGTTAACACATACTAACCATTCAGAACTGAACTTAAAAAACAAAAATATGAAAGATATGTTTTTAGTTGCTGCCTTGCGTAGTATTAAACAGTGTAAAGTTGAGAAGGTTGCCATCAATGGTTACTTTTGTATGAAAGTGGTGTGCCAATCTTATGCTTAGTTTTCACATTTTTTGAGACAATTGAATCTATCTAATAACTTATACGAGCAAAAAAAAAACAATTTAACCAACAAGCTTAATTAGATTGAACTTTGGGGAAAATAATTGATTTAAAAGGTATATGTGCATGTGAGGTTGATAAAAGTGAGTACGACATACAGACACGTGTTTTAGCTTTATGAGACGATGTTTAAGTGACAGTGTGAGTGCTTTGATGTGTTTATTAATAGGTGAGTAAGACCCTTTCTGGGTGTGTGAGTATGTATCTGTTTGTCTGAGGTGCAGAATATGGGTGTAATAAGTTGGTTCACAATGTGTTGCCCTGCAACTGTATATTGTACATGTGCTGTATTACAGCACGCTCTAGTTTGTCGAAAACATGTGCTTGCTAAGCTTTAAACTTATAGTTAACTGCAAGGTTATATACATCCATACATGATGTGCTGCTGACAAAAACTGATTTTCTTGGCACTCTGGGACTTGTAGTCTGATTTATTCCATTTTAAAAGAGAACTACAAGTCATAGAATTGAGAGGAAAAAACATGCACTGTTGCAGTACATTACGCATGAACCTCTGAAACTTGGCTATTTATTAGATACCTTTTAGGGTGACTTTTGGTTAGTTATAGGGCAGGTTTGTATGTGCTTAGATGGTAAGACGTCCTGTTAAGTACTACTGAGTCACATCTGTAGTATGAGAGTGCTAGGTATAGTTAAATATGCAGTGCTTCACATGCAGTACAAAATGTATACATTTGTAGGAAATAATTAATAATTATCTACTGAGAGTCAGAGGTATGTAGCTATTCAGTGACATACCTATAGAGAATTTATGCATGTAGCAGTAATTACATGTAACTGATTCCTATGGTATGCAGTAGGTAGGCTATAGGACAGAGTGCTTTGTACTTAAATATAGTTCCAGACAGTCATATATCGGCACACTTACTTAAACATCTGATAGCACTTCTACAGGTGGAGTCCTACACTCGGTCAGATAAGTAGGCAAGTACTGACACAACTTAGTCATCCATCCAGACAAATAGTTCTTTAAGCAAGGGTTAGGCCTACTAGTGGAGAGCCTGCCAATGCACTGTCATTGCCAGTTTCACTTAGCATGTAAACCCCATTCATCAAATCTTAAAGCCTCATTTTAGTACACATAACTCACCTCTGAGATAGGCTGTAGGTATGCTATGAACCACAGTGGCTTGTGCTTAAAAAATACGAGATTTCCTTCTGACTTTCAGTAAGTTACTCATGCACTTATAGACCCCCATGCCAAATACTACACAGAGTATATCACCCATAATGCAACTGACATACATGTTTTCAAAAACATAGAGCCTCTGTCTCACCCAGTCAGACAATGACAGAGGGACTTAAACATTTGCTCACATACTCATAAATTAGTTATGTATCCAACAGTATCAAAGGCAGTTGCAGACACACTTACATACCCTTCTATTCACCAGCACAGGCACTGAGGTATTCATTCAGCCACTTGCATACATATTTAGAGAGCTATAGACTTACTAAAACAGACAGTCATATACTGGCACACTTACTTAAACAACCGAAGGCACTGCTACCGGTGGACTCCTCCACCCACTCAGATATGTAAGCAAGTACTGACACAACCTAGTCATCCATCCAGACAAATAGTCCATTAAACATGGCTCAGGCCTACTAGTGCAGAGCCTGTCTGTGCACTCTCACTGTCAGCTTGGTTTGACATGAAAAAGCCCTTTTCCAAGTCTTAAACACACCTTTTAGTACACATAACTCACATCTGAGATAGGCTGTAGGTATGCCATAAAGCATGGTGCTTTCTGCATTAAAAGGTAAGAGATGCCCTTCTCACTTTCACTAAGTTATTTATGCACTTGGAGACCCCTTTGCCAAGTACTACATAGAGTGTACCACCCATAATGCAACTGACATACATGTTTTCAAAAGCATAGACTCTCTCTCACCCAGTGAGACATTGCAGAGGCACTTATAGATTCACTCACATGCTCAGAATGTATCCAGCGCTATCAAAGGCAGCTGCAGACACACATACCCCTGTATTCACCAACACAAGTACTGACCTATTTCTTCAGACACTTACATATAACCCTGGGCAAAGCACTACGCTACGCTCGCGTAGTTTGCGAAGTTTGCGCTACTTCGCACAACGCGAATTGCACGTAGCACAGTGCAAACACGCGTAGCGTAGCGTAGCGTAGTGCAGCGGTCATTTTTGCTTGCTCGCGGTCCTCAACGTCAAGTTGGCGACCGCGAGCAAGCAAATGACATCCGGCGAGACTTTTTCCTCGTTCGCGATCAGCAACATCAAGTTGCCGATCGCGAGCGTGGAAAATAAACCTCCCGGCGAGATTCTCAACGCGGGGAGGTCAGGTTTCTCATTGCGAGTGGTCGCGTATGCTCGCGACCGCTCGCGTTGAGAAACTACCAGTCCGCGTTGAGAAAGCTGCCGCTCGAGTAAAAATCTACTCGAGCGGCAGTAAAGACAGCTCGCACTGTGCAAGATGCCGTTTTCAATGATTGCACAGTGCGGACAAGCATCCGGCACTGTGCAATCAGTGCGAACAGTGCACTACGCAGTTCGCGTAGTGCTACGCGTAGCTCGCGTAGTGCGAACTGCACTTTGCGTAGCTTCGCGAAGCACTACTTCGCGAACTACGCCCAGGCTTACTTACATACACATTTAGTGAATCATAGAGTTAGTTAAACGAGCAGTCATATACCATTAACTTAAACATCTGATGGCACTCCTACAGGTGTACTCCTACACTTATTTACATATTCAGCCAAGTACTGACAAAAGCTAGACACCCTTCCAGTCAAGTAGTCCTTTAAACATGGATCAGGCCTACTAGTGCAGAGCCTGTCTATGCGTGCTCACTGTCAGCTTGACTTGGCATGAAATCCTTCGGCAAGTCTTAAACATACCTTTTAGTACACATAACTCACCTCTGATAGGCTGTAGGTATGGCATAATGCATTGTGGTTTGTGTTTAAATGCTAACAGATGTCCTTTTCAGTTTCACAAAGTTATTCATGCACTTGAAAACCCATATACCAAGTACTGCATAGAGCATTCCACCCATAAAGCAACTGACATACATGTTCTCAAAGGATAGACTCTCTCTCACCCCATGAGACATCACAGAGATACTTACTTAAACATCTGATGGCACTCGTACAGGTGTACTCCTACACTTATTCACATATTCAGCCAAGTACTGACTAATGATGGGCAGAGCTCGAGGAGTTGCACTACGCAGAATTCTGCAGAGTTGCATTAAAACTCTGTAGAATTCCATTGAGTTCTACGAGCGAGCGGTGTTGCTCCACTCGTCCACCCCTAATTCAGAGCCACACGCCTCATTCACCCACCCTTGGACTGTTACTAGTTTGAGGTCGGAAGGGCTCTGGCAGGAAGAAGCCGAGTCCTGGGCACTATATCTGATGCTGCCCTGGGGGCCCAAAGGGGTTAAACCCGGTGCCTCCCATATCCGCTGCTGTGTGTGGGTGGAAGAGAAGGAAACAGCTCATAGGGGCCTGGGCGAGAGGGGTGCTGGTCTGGATTGGAGGAGAGAGGCGGTGCTGGTCATTGTCAGAAGAGAGAGGGTGTTGGTTAGGGCTTGGAGGAGAGAGACAGCGCAGGGCTTAAGGATCACAGAGGGGTGAGAGATGCCACCGTGACTCCTGTGACAGCCACCCCTCACATTCAACCACCAACCTGAATGTCAGACCTCACAGGAGCTCCCTGATGCTCTCCAGCCTGGGACAGTGTCCCCAACACCCAGACCTTCTAAAGAAGGCAAGGCATTGTCCGTCTGTCTGTCTGCATTAATGTGCCTGCAGCAGATCTGTGGCAGCCTACATGTTACATGAAACTCAGCAGGGCCAGTTCAGCATTTCATTCTGCCGACGTGACCTCAACCAAAAACAAGTGCCATTGTGGTGGGCAAAAATAACAACTATTGTCTACAGAGCTCTGAAGCTGCAAGGCTGTGTCAGAGAGCACTTGATTTGAATACGCTATTGTTGTTTTTTGATGTATAAACAAGCTGTGTTTGAATTTCACGATCTGTCATGTGCAAAAACTCCATGTGTCATGTGCAAAAACTCTATGCATTCCGTTACCCATGTTATTTCGAAAGGGGCGAAGGTGCATCAGTGTGGGTGCACACGTGCGTCATTGTGCATTGTTTGTATTGTTGGATGGAAGTGAAACACACACACATATCTGCCCAAGATCATACATAATGTCAATGGAGAAGGGCAGTGATTTAGATCTGGGACATTCTGGGTGTTAGTGAAGTCTGTGCAGCTCGTGCAGTCTGGGGAACTCCTGAAAGATAGGAACTACTGCAGGCCAGGTAGCTAACAAGTGTTCCAGAGCTAGTGGAGGATGAGGCGCTTGTACAAGCAGAGGGACTCGTGATTGGTGGGGGTCAGGTTAAGTTTGGAACTACTGCAGCCCAGGGAGCTGGTGAAGGCTATGAAATAAGCCCACGCGTGGACAGATGTCAGGCAAAGCAGCTAGTGTCCTGCTCCCTCGTGAGACCCGGTAACCTCTTACCTTGGTGTGCTGGATCTCCAGGATGGCCGTGGGGGAGGACAGCAGGTGAAGGGATGCCATTATGTCCGCAGGGTCCTGAGCTCACACGGCACTTAAGAGTTGAGCACAATCAAGCAAACACCCCGAAGGTGAGCCGAGGCCTTACTCGCCTATCCTCTGAGGCGAGCGCATGTGGCCTGTTTAATTTATATCCCATTTCCACTTTCCTCTGCTCTTCCCCGCATGTCTGGGGCCCTTTCACCAGCACCCGCTGAGGGGAATATGCCAGCTCTTTGGGACACACCAACAAAAGAAACAAAGCAGGTAAAGGCAGGGATTTTGCAGACAGACAATGCCTTTAACCAACCAGATGACTCTCTCTGCTGTCTCAGAGTAAAGCTTGCAAATGATGGTGCAGCAGCAAGGACTGCCGACTTCCCTGTGATGCACAATGTGAGGCAGCTTGGTTAACACTAGCTAGAGGAGACGGCAAACTCTACTCTGTGGTGTAGGTGGAGTTTTTGCCAAACTCCGCCCTCCAAGCAGAGCTCAGAGTGACAAAATGCTGTGAACTCCACTGGCGGAGCGGAGTTTACCACCCACCCCTAGTATTGACACAAGCTATCACCCTTTCCAATCAAATAGAATTTTAAAGTTGAGTCAGGCCTAGTACTACAGAGGGTATATCTGCATTTTTAGATGAGGCCTAGTACAACAACAACAAGCTGTTTGCCAAGTCTTAAACCTACCTTTTAGTATACATAAGTCACCTCTAAGATAAGCTGTAGGTATGCCATAATGCATGGTCCCTGTGCATCCCTCAGAGTACTGCATGCCAGTGACATGTTAGAAGGGGTGACAGAGGAGCAATTTTCCAAAATGGCATGGTGGTATAAAGGATGCTGTGCACATAAATTTGGAGGGATGAACTTCACACTGGCTGTCGGATGCACATTGCTAGTGTATGCAAGCATATGGCAATGTATGGTCAATTTTGTGTGGCTGAATAACCCCCATGTACCATCCATACAGTATGTGCTCAATGCCCCTTTTTCTCTATAGTGGCGGAGTCAGGCTTTAAGAACAGTACTCAAAATGTTAATGTTATGAAATGAGGCTTACCCGCTTTTGTCAAGGATCGTGCCTCAACTCACACTGGCATAGGGCTCAGGGTACTCTCTGTCCAATATGGGGATCATAGGAAGAAGAGCAGAATAAACAAAAACATAATTTGGATAAAAAAGAGGGGGAAGGAGGAAGAAAATTCGAGGCAGATATAGAGGCATTATAGAGGCATTAGATTTCAGTGCAAGATTGTGCTGTATAGGTGTTCTAATATGCAACATAGAGGCACCCGGCAAGTCACAGGGATATACATATCACTACTGAGATTGGTGTAAGTGGGGGAAGCGATCCGATCTACTGATATACTAGGGATCATCCACAATTTGTGAGCAACTCCACTGCGAAAGTGCAGTCGTGGATTCAGCCACTGAGTGTGCCAAATAAAGTTTCCTCTCCATGAAGGTATTAAGATTTGACTGTTTCCATGTACAGTGTGCTGAAAGGTAAGATGCAGCGCATATTGGGGGAAAAGATCACACAGCAATCTGGGTTTCTAGTGCATGTTCTAGATGTATGCAATGTCACTACTTAGAGAAGGATTAAAATCTTTACTTTGCCTTTCATGTTGATTTTTGAGCCTCGCCGGGTAGAGCATCTCTGCCTTTTGTGACTGCTTCTTTACTAGTAAGTGTTCTTTCCATTGCGCCTGCACAGTCGCCGTGAAGTTCGGAAAGAAGGACACCATGTTTCCTTGGTAGTTGATGTCTCTTTTTTCCCACACGAGGTGCAGGATCACGTCCCTGTCCCTATAATTTAAAAGCTTGGCTATTACTGGCCGTGACGTTGCTCCTGGGGGAAGTCGCGGTGCCAGGGATCAGTGGCCGCATTCTACCACCAGCATTTGTGACAGGGACTCGGCCCCTAAGATGTCTGTCAACATGTGTTTAACATATGACTCTAGTTTCCCAGTTATTGTTGTTTCAGGGACTCCCGTTATGTGTAAGTTGTTTCGCCTGGAGATAGCTTCTAAGTATGCGTTCTTGGCCTGGATTAAGGAAAGTAATTTTTCCATGTCAAGACATTTCTTATTTAGAGCTTGCGTGGTATCTTCTGAAGTGGAAATCCTTTGCTCCGTCTCCTTTAATCTGGTCTATTTTCACAGTGAGAGTGTCCATTCGTAAGTTAAGGCGATCAATTTTACCATCTATGGTTTGCAACCTCTGCTGCATCGCAAGCAGAGTACTGTCTAGAGAGCTATTCCCTTGGCTTTGGCTCTCCATATCTGGTTCACCTGTTGTTTCGCCTGCTCCTCGCGTGCCCCTCTTGGTTTCAAACCTTATCTTGGGCTGGGATCTCATGGGAGACATCTACTGTGCCTGCTGTATCACTGCTGGAGCTGACAAGGCACACATGGTCTTATTCTCTTTATTCCCAAATGTAAAGCTGGTGTGTCTCGATGGTGCCAGCCAACCCAACTGCCGGGCTCACCTTCCACAACCAGGCCAAGCTCGTGGTGCAGCTGCTCCCCATGTATTGTGGTACTTTTGCCCTTTTTCTTTAATTCCTGCATTTTTATTAGTGCCTCTGCTTCACACGTGCTCAACAGTCTACTTGCCCACACCAGGAGGGAGCCACAGTATATTGCTGTGAGTATTCCCCTTTTATAGTATGGCTTCCAGTGCATCCTTGTCTTTCCCTGTCAGGAAGAGTCCTGTCTCATTGTCCCTCCTGCCTGTGCACCATTTCTCTCCCCTTGCCTGTTTTATACTTGGAGATTTCTGCAGTCCCGTAGCCTGCAGATATATGATCTCAAATTTGGCACACAAGGGTCCTCTCTACGGTGGCCACTTACTTCATGGTCTGAGGGGCTCAGTTCGGCCCGGTTGCACTGTGCCAGTCCTTCGTGGTTGGTCCACCATTTGGGTTCAGCACTATCGTTTCCGTGCCTTGCTCTTGCTGTATTTCCTGATGGCTCTTAGATCAGTAGCACACCCGCTCTCAGCACCCATATTTTCTGCGCCTCTTCCGCGACCCATGTTGCCGGTGGGCACGCTTGTTTGCTAGTCGTCGCTCACAGGGCGTGGCAGGACCAACCGTTGTTTCCCCGCAGGGCCCCACGGTTCCAGCATGTTTACTCCATTATCACTCTACTGCAGCTGTCTCAGTGGTTTTTCTTTAGTAGTGCACCCCACTGGCCTGCTCCTGTTTATGTGGTCACATGAGCTCTCACCGTCTCAGGCCCCTGCAGGCCGCGCCACTCCGCCCCCGCTCCTATATCCACTCTGAGCGGTCTTCAGTTTTACCCAGCCTCCAGGAGCGCAATGCTGCACAATATTCTCCAAGGTTCCATCTCTGTTGGTGATATTCCGGCTGCTGGGTTTAGGGCATACACTCTATTATAGCCTTCTCCTCTCTTCTTTCCAGGAACTTTTGCCTCCTAACTTACTTAGCACCTCTCGCAAGCCATTATCACGCCGTTTCTTTGTGTCAAGGTGCCAGATTACAGGATTGTTTATGGCTTTTGAGCCCCCCGGCCAGTGGAGCAGCACTATAGTGTTGCCATCTTGCCGTGGGCTCTCTAGCGCCCCACGAGTACTGTTCTCAAAGCCTGACTCCTCCACTATATAGAATGAGGGGCATTTAGTACATAACATATGGATGGTGCATGGGAGTGATTAATTCATTTTCCTGATGTCCATGAGTTTGTTGGCTTTACACATATGGAACTACCATATTCATTCAACTATTTAACTATAGACCTACCTGTTCTGTTTATATATTTCTTTTGTATATGTGTTTTCTGCAGGTACCGTCAGTGACTCCTTCACTCTATGATGACCCATAGGATCACTGGATGGTTTTGTATTTCATTGCAGTCACTTGTATAAAAATATTTGTTTTTGTTTTGATTGAACAGCAGCACTGACTTTCAGGTCTGAAGAAAGCTGCATAACCTCTGTTGAGGGTTAAGAGGCTGAAACATGTCCACCATTTTTTTACACTAAAAGCAGGTCTAACCTCTCCCCGCAGTGCCTTGTTTTTAACACTTGCCCAGGGACGCACAAATAAAGGAATTTGTGTACTCTGTAGCTAGTTTTAATTTTCAATTTTCACATTGCTCTGCTGCCCCTATGTTCGACCTGTCAGCCCTAGGGTGGTCTTGCCCTGTTTTTTTCCCTTTTGCACCTCATTTTTGCCACCGTATTTTTACTGGACCTAGGTCTCCGGGCGCCTTACCACTGCCAACCAGTGCTGAGGTGCAGGTGCTCTCTCACCCAAGATGGCTGCCACAGGCCCCTGCTACTGCAGAGAGGCCTTGCACACATACACACACTAGTAGCCAGGGTCAGGCTGGGACATAGGGATACAGTATCCATCCCGTCCCGCCTCTGGGCCACATAGCCAGACATGGTGGAAGGTTCCAGAACCTTCCGGGCTGTGGGAGGAGTTATGTTTTGCCGCCTTTAGGAGGGTCACCTGACCTAGGGGTATAAGAGGTCTGGAGGGAAATCTTTTAGTCAGTTGGGGCACCACTGATCCTGGGAGAACCTCTGCCGGAGTACAGGCTGTAGGGCCTAGGGGAGACCTACACTACTGCTACTGACAGGGCTAAGGCACTGCTGTAATAAGTTAGCAGAGGAACGCCCACCACCCACTGACCTTGCCCAGCGTGAGGGGACCCAGGGAACCATCTTCAGCGTGCTGGGAAGTACCATCCAGCACCCCAAGAACCACCAACTCATCCCCTCCCCCATAAGGAGAAACCCCCAAGAAGCAACCAACCAAGAACTGCCGCAAGTAACCTGCAATTACAAGGCCTGACAGACCAGCAAGGCCAGAAACCTGAACTGCCAAACTGGGGATCACCAGGTAAAGCGCCGTGTCCTGAAGCGCTAGACCTTCACCCCCATCCACTCCTAGCTGCTGCTGGGCTGCCCAACGCCCTTCTGTGTCAGCCCCCCTGCCAGCCTGCTGCCAGCGCGCCCCGCGCTGTACCTCCACGTGGGAGGAATTGCCCCCGAGCCACTGACCTCGTGGCTGGAATCTGTCCGGGCGGCCGCCGCCACGTGTGGAGAACTGTGGAGGCGAGCGTGGCCTCTCCGAGGCCTTGGTGGTGAGGTGCGCCGTCCGCGCCCTCACCGAAGCCTGAGAAGCTGCCCCCAAGGTCACCGCCGGGCCCGGGAGCCCCGCCGAAGAAGTTGCGGCCTAGAAATCACCGCCGCGGCCCAGGAGAATTATCGAGGCCTCAGCCCTCACCGACGCCGTCGCTACGCGACCGGGGACGCCGACCGCGTCATCGGCCGCGCCCCCGGGAAAGGCCGCACTGTGATTGGGCGCCGGCTCCGACGCGCCCCCAACGCCGACGGAGGCCGGAGAAGAACGCCGCGCAGGCAGAGGGAGGCGGTAAGCCGGCCGGAGAGGACTGCCGGCTCCCGCTTCCTTCCCCGCATTACCCTGCTGATCACGGGGGCCGGAGGAGAGTGATACCGGCCCCCCAATCTACCGCGATTCCGGCCGGAAGGCCGTAAAACCCAGTCCGGGCCCAGCCCTGCCAAACACGGGCCGGCCCGGGAGAAACCAGTCGCTGCGAGGAGCGACCAACGAAACGTGCACAGGTGAGCCCAGGAGGCCCCTAGGGCCTTAGAAACGCCCCTGGGGGCCGGGGGCCAACAGTGACTCGCTCTTTGGAAAGGGGAAGCCCCCAGTAATTATACTCACGAGGCGAGGCCCCGGAGAGGAGTGGGCCTAGCCTGATTTAACCCCTAAGCAGCCCCGGAGAACAAAGAAGCCCTAATTGACAGGGAAGCCCCAGAGAAAAGGACATGTTGAGGGGTTCCCTAAAGCTGTTCACTAGCCTAATTGTTACGCCTGCTTTAATCACTGTTTAGGCCTAATGCAGATCAGCGCTAATGAAATGTCTTTGCCTAGTGTAAAGGTGCTTAACTGAATTGAGCTGAAGTGTACACCGCCAAGAGTTGAAGTGTTTTTATGTTGCAGGTGTACCGGAGTTGCGACGCCCACTGTACTGAATGTGGGTGCGCCTAGATTAACGCAGGCCCTGTTTGAAATGTAATGTAAAATGCCTATTTACGAGTGATTGAATATTCATGAGGTGAACTGCATGTTTTAGGCCCATGTTTTATTCTTGCACCCTGTGATCATTATTGGTGCTACGTTTAGGCGATGATTCCTGCGGCCTTATAGTGGCCTACAATGTTGATGAGCTATTGTGCTTTAATGAAATTACGCACCAGTTGAGTACTGCAATGAATTTAAATGTTGACCTGAATTAATCTGCCTCATCTGATACTGCATTGATTTATATAAAAGAACTTGTTTTTAATACACAAGCCTGGTGTGGTGTCCCCCTTTATTGTTGCGCATTATTGAGTCAGTGTGAGAGTGTGCTGCACAACTGCCTTACACATTGCCTTCGGGTGCTTTCCCGCCTCGCGCCATGCTACCGTGCCAGAATCGGTAACCCCGTTTCCAACACCCTACTATACCTAGCTCATCATTTGGGTATTTTAGTATACCTCTCTTCAAACATAAAAACATCCCTGAGCTCCTCCCTCTCAGTAAGGGGGTTGTAGCCGGTACCGTGACTAGGCATTTGGTAGGAGAAGACTGTCAATGATGAAGCATGCCACATATGGTTGGTGAGGAAAATCGTCCTTTTAAATGGATATTCCACTATGGATAGGTCTCCAGCTGCGATAACAATCTCCTATAGACCCAAAGGTTTCTTTTTTGTGGTTTATGTATAAAATAGAGGAGTCAACCCTTGCTGGTCTTAAAATCTCTTCTGCCCATTCTATGTGATGGATGCCTGCCACAGTCTCCATCCCCACCATCACCACGTCCAGCAGCTCCCACTGGACTCCTTCTACACAACATTGGACTTCAACTTGGGGGTCCTCAGAGCCAAGGCCTGGGGGTGGGCTGGCTAGTGGTGTTTGTTGGCTGATGGGTGGATCCTCTGGAGATGGTGTGATGCTTCCTTCTTGCAACCGGAGATGGTGTCCAAATGGAGTACAAGATTTTCTGGGAGGTGACTTCGTTGAGGGTTGGCAGACTGTCAACGGATCCTCATCAGGGACAGGCAGCAGATCAGAAGTTGTTGGTAAATCCTCTCCTATGAAATAGATATATATTGTTAATCTATGTTAATTGGTGACATGAGTAATGTGGTTGACATTCAGACTTCCTCCAAATTCATAATCAGGTAAACATTGATTCTCAGGACATCTGTACATCCTAGGGATTCTGCTCAGGAACAGAACTATGGTTGGGACCATAGAATGTCAGCAAGTAGGGACATCATACCACCTCTGTATCTATGAGCCCGAGTCCGATTAGCCATAGTACCTCACTTGCCATCCTAACCTTTCCAGAGAAACAAATGGGTTGGCACCCCAGAACACAACACTCTCGACCCTCTTAGGTATCAAATTAACAGGACACACCCTTTCGCTCACTCACTCGCACTTCTCCACAGTAAGATAAACAAGAGACAAGAAGGAAGTTTATAGTCTTTATTTAAACTATCGTGCTCTAAGGAGCAGTAATTGCGTAACAATTAGAAAACAAATGCATACCACAAATGTCATGTCATGTTACAAGACAGACTAGCCTAAACCCCCCCCTTTTCCCGAAGCTAAAAGATTATGGGGGATATTCTCAAGAACGTGCGATAATCATCGCCAAAATAGGTTAACGCAAATCATCATATCGCCGTCTAGCACGGGAAAATAACCCCGTGTTAACGTGGCATTCACAACACGGTGGTAACATGCGATAGTACCCCGATAACGCGGCAAATGTCCGCGATAACACTACCGGGACGGCGATAAAAATCCCAACCCGAACGTGAAATAAGTTGCGATGTGCCCAACCGCGATAGAAAAATCGGCGACAAGCAGCGGCAGGCTTGCAATTCCCACATCAGGCGGGTAAAATCACCATAAGAGCAGCAAAAAAAACCAGAAAGAAATAAAAAAGACATAACAACTGCAAAGCACAATGGAGGGAGCTGGAGCAAGTACAAAGGACAACCCGAACCCCACAAGCCCCACGGAGGACCAGCCTGGGACCTCGGGGCAAGGGAAGGGCAAGAAGAAGAAGACGCGGTTCAGTCCGCAGGAAAACAGGATCCCGATAACGGAGGTGACACTCCCACCATCCAATTGCCATTGGTGTAATTGACAGCACTAAATGTTGCACATACACTTGTCAGAGCGATGTGCCAATGCAGTGGAGTGACATGCACACAGGGAATGTGTCTAGGAATTAATTTATTTGCACATGCTGTGCCTGTGGTCATTCTGACCTGTCCCATGACTGCTAAGGACAGTCCCCATGTGACATGCCTATGTGAAGGAATTGTGAATAATAGTGTCCCTTCTGGCTATTCCAGCTGCAGCTGCACTGGGGTGTGGTCCACCTGCCTCATCTTCATCATCATCGTCCGGTGCATCAGGCACTTGGATCCATGGGGCATTGGTGCGTACACATATGTTGTGCAACACACAACATGCAATGATCATCTTGCACACTATTTGCGGGCTGTACAGGAGTCTTCCACCTGTGATGTCCAGGCACCTGAAACGTGACTTCAACACGCCAAATGAGCGCTCCACAATGCCCCTGATGCATATGTGGGCCGCATTGTACTGCCTCTGGGCCTGGGTGTTTGGGGCTCGGAGGGGTGTCATCATCCACGGGCAGAGTGCATATCCTTGATCACCTGTGACAGGGGAGAGAGATGTGTCAATCGGTGGTTCGTCATTGTGTGTTGGCAGGCTTATTAGTATATTGGTTTGTGATGTGTGGGTCTTTGGGATACATGCCTGACATGTCTTGCATGTGGCAAATGAGCGACATCCATGTGTAGTACGTTGCCTCACAGCTGCTCTTCACTCCCCCGAGCCTATTTACTTGTGTGCGCTGCGCGGTTGCAACACTTGCACTCCTAGGACACACCATTGTCATGACTTTCTGTGCATGTCTACAAGCCTGACAATGACACT
The DNA here is from genome assembly GCA_963921515.1 of Calotriton arnoldi. Lineage (NCBI taxonomy): Eukaryota > Metazoa > Chordata > Amphibia > Caudata > Salamandridae > Calotriton > Calotriton arnoldi. Next base: position 19,211 of record CAWUFW010022629.1, read on the forward strand.
GTGATATTGGCCATTGAAGGTGGTCGGCCACGTGTGTGTAGGCCTATGGTCAGGATATGGCGGGAACAGAGACACACGCAGTAGTTGCCTTGGTGGCCATCCCGGAAGTGAACCACACCCTGAGCCCCGGGCTATCGATTGCCACTCCTACGCTGGCCCAGCCCACTCCGCTTATGCTTACAGGGGGGGGGACATGGCTACATGTCCAGGGTCTACCCCACTGCCTGAGGTAACATGGTAGCGCCCACTGTCTACGACACTACAAACACCAGCAGTATATGTCCACATAGACATGTCTGTGCTCTGCATACTTAAGTCTGTCCAGCACATCCCCTCCACACTTGCCATTGTGTACATTCTGATTCATGGGTCACTTGCCTCCCTCGCACATACTTGGTTCCCGCCTCTCACCACATCCTGCTATTGTGTGGCAGAGGTGCCATTACGTGGATGGCTTGCCTGGATGTCTGGCCCCTGTTACCACATTTCCATGTGTTGTCGTGTCTGGTAGGTGGGCATGTTGTTGGCATGTCATATGTGATGTTGTAACATGTGCATTCCCACAGTTGTGAGTTGTCTGATTGTGGAGTTGAGGTGTGTGGTGTGTTCCGTTGGTACTTACCGAGGAGCAGTGCATTTCCGTAGGTGCCATCCTGGAAGCGCTGGTTGATGATGGACTGTCGGAAGATGTAGGAATCATGCACACTGCCTGGGTAGTTGGCGACGACGTTGGTGAAGAGTCCCCGGTGGTCCACTATTGCCTGCACATTGATGGAATGTGTGTGCTTCCTGTTGCGGTAATTGTGTGCAGTGTCGGCAGGGGGCACAAGTAGGACATGTGTGCAGTCAATTGCCCCCAACACGTGCGGGAACCCAGCTATGGCGTAGAAGCCTTGCTTGGTCTCCAGCTGTTCCTGCGCAATGTGGGGGAAGTGAAGGTGCTGGGGTATGAAGCTGATGATGGCATCCAAGACAGGTGTGAGGAACTTTGATAGGGCTGGCTGTGAGACTCCTCCGACTCTGGCAGTTGTTGGTTGGAAGGTACCAGAGGCTAACAGGTGCAGCACAGCCAGCAGCTTTGTCTGCGGAGGGATGTTGGTTCTCCGCTGTGTTTGTACCGTCAGCCTGTAGGCAATGTGGGTCATAATGCGGAGGATGTTCGTCCTTTTGAGCCTGTAGTGGGCAATGACTTCCTCTGGCGTTAAGTCTCCGAGGCTGGTGCGTTTTCGGAAGGACCGGTGTCTCATTCTGCGCTGCCTCGGTGGTAGTCCGGGGGGGGTGGTCCTAGGGGGTGTGGGGGGCCTGGGGGGTGGCGGTGGGTGTTGTGGGCCTCTTGGGGCCCCGAGCTGCATGATCAGTAGCTCCATGACATGTGTTGGTCTGCCGATGTGGCTCTGGGCTGGGCTCCCTTTCTACTGCAGGTTGTCGTCCTGCTTACCACCAGTAAAAGGCAGGTGTTAAATCCCTGCTGCTAACGCGCCTTATCGCCTGTTTTTGGGTCGCATCACAGTTCTGGCTGGTCGTTGTGAATATCGCGAAGTGGTGTTTTTGTGTGTTTTTGCACGGGAACGCCTACTCTGCATATCATTAGTGTTAGTTGTCTCTCTCATCCGTGGCGATGTTTTTTGCGGCAGCTATCGCTGGTATACTGGCGATTTGGGGAGTTTGCACCAGCTTGTGAATGGGGCGATGATTCTTTTGCCACTTTTGCTGCGCTACAGTGCCGTTAACTCGCCGATGAGTCCTTGAGAATATGCCCCTATGTGTTTTAGATCTCTGGAATTAGTGGCGGACCTCATACCTTAGCATAAATAGGTGGATGTTCTACATCTCAGGTGATGCAGCACTCTCACCTCAGTACCTTTGCTCAGTGTGTGCTTTTATCAGATACATTGCCCTCAGTTGTATGACAAGACTTGTGCTCACAAACAGTAGCTGCATTCTCTTATTATGTCTAGGTGCTAGTGTCTGACCAGAGAGAATAACAAGGGGCATTATTGTTTGACCTTGTCTATTGTGTGCAGAATAAATCCCAGGAAAGGAACAAAACACGAAAACATGTGCAGGTTCTATGTAAAAATAAAAAGTGGCACAATAACAAGCTTGCTATGTAGTAACGTGTGCAAAATAATAGCGGCCTATAAAGTGCACAATCAGGCTAACGTAGGAAAAACAACAATGGACCATGCAAAAACACACAACACCTCCTATAGACCCTAGGGTTTCTTTTTTGTGGTTTATGTATGAAATAGGGGAATCAATCCTTGCTGGTCTTAAAATCTCCTCTGACCCTCTTGTGTGACAGATGCCTGCCACAGTCTCCATCCTTGCTCCCACTGCATCTACCAGATCCCACTGTACTCCTACCGCATGATGTTGGAATTCAACTTGGGGGTCCTCAGTCCAGACCTGGGGTAGGCTGACTGGTGGTGATTGTTAGCTGATGGGCAGATCCTCTGGAGACGGTGCGACGCTGTCGTCCATCTTGCGACCCGGGATAGTGTCCAAATGGAGTGCAGGATTTCCTGGAGGTTGTCTTGGTCGAGGGTTGGCAGGCTGTCATCGTCATCGTCAGCAGGATCCTCATCCGGTACAGACAGCAGCTCAGGAGTTGTTGGTATATCGTATGAAATAGATATATGTTGTTGTTAATCTATGTAAGAAGGTGACATGAGTAATGTGGTTGACATTCAGACTTCATCCAAATTTACGGTCAAGTAAACATTGATGCTTAGGACATGTGTTCCTCATAGGTTTACAGGCCAAGTTGTTGTGTATTCTCCCTTCAGATGGCAGTATCTCAACATTGTTCACACAGCCACTGTGTGACAAGGCTGACTTGTCATGTCATGACACATGTTGCAACATGGTTACCCCTGCCAATGCTGCACGTGTGATATGAGGTATAGTGCACCATCGCCTTAGTGATTAGCTTTGTTTTTCACGATGCCTATACTGTTTGGCTTTTGACGTCTTGACCCCACTACTGTGCACATTTCACCTAGGGCCTCATTTACTACTCTTTGGTGTAGGGCAGTGCTGCAAGTCTCCTTGCAGCACTGCCCTGCATCAAAAGGGAAGGGCAGGAAGGGAAGTAGCTGCATTAATGAAATACAGCGCATTACTGTCCTCTCTGCCTGCACCGCCACACAAATTGATTCATTCTGCCAACGCAGGCACCCTTGCACCATGATGTCAGCATTGTTGACACAGTTGTTTTCGTGGAGGGAGGGAAACCTTCCTGCAACAAAATAATCAATTAAGGAGTTTTGCTCTATCTATAAAGAGGAAAAATAAGGAGAAATAAAGGTATTTTCTGCGGTTACGCATCCTCTGGGGAGGCACACATATTTTATGCATTCTTAGGTTTATAGATCCTTGTAAATGGGTAAAATCCCATGGGTGTTGCAGGGGAAAAACCCCTGCAACGCCCATGGGATGCCGCCTTGACATACAGTAAGGCAAGGCAGCACTTTGCACTGACTTGCATTATGCCATATCTATGTGGTCATGCAAAGCCATGCAGGGTGGCTTTGCTTTGCATCATAAATATGATTGAGAGACCTACACCACTAAAGCTTCATAAAAAGTGAGGCTCCGGTGGCACAGGCCTCTTGTAAACGCAGACCTTAGTCTCCAGGGTGCATGCATTCCCTGTGACCAGTACTCAGCCCACAGCTCCTGTGAAAGAAAATTTGGTTTGCTCATGATTTAGTTATGATCCTACAGTCTGCCCTTCATACAGTACATCACAGCAGTCTGCAATGTTGTGCTGTCTTGCATGCACATTGTGCATTCATGTGGCCAAGTGTTCAGTTTTTCAAACATATCCTGCACACCTCTACACAGCTACTACCCTTGCTAAACTGCAGAAATGTGTGAGGGCATGTACTTGCCATGGGTTTCCTGTTTGTGTATCCTCATGTGGTTTTAATAGCACACACAGTTGGCTCCATATTTGTGTACAGTGGGCACTGTGTAGCAACTCTATGGGGATTGCCAACACTAACACTCAGGCCATTTCATCATTGACAGGGTAGGTGATCTGCAGAGTTGCAGACATCTTTTTATTCAGTCCCCCCCCCTTGTACGTGTATATGTCTCCTATGGCAAACCAGATTTTGGCAAACACAAGGAGATGATGGACTGAGCGCTGAAACTTTTCAGACACTCACCCCCAGTCACAGATCTGGGTTGAATCCATCATCGTTCTTTAGCTCACTTCGCCACCTCAGTTCAGACCTAGCTATAGGCAAATCAGTCTTGACCCTGTGCCTCATGGGAACAGTCCAGCCCGAACTGCAAAGCCAGGTCTTCCCTGAACCGGAAACAAGCATCCTGGGACTGGTTTTGGGGTAGCACCCTCATCAGCCAGGCTAGCTTGAATCCAGTGGCAAAGTGAGCAAGGACCCACGTCTGGGCATACCGTGACAACTTAGGGCGAACAAAGCAAACACAAGGAGATGATGGACGGAGCGCTGAAACTTTTCAGACACTCACCCCCAGACACATATTTGAGTTGAATCCATCATCGTTCTTTAGCTCACTTCGCTACCTCAGTACAGACCCTGCTATATGCAAATCAGTCTTGACCCTGTGCCTCACTTACTGCTACACACTGATGGTACCCAGAAAATACATTGACTATTGTCTGCCTACAACACCAACAATATGCATGACCATATCCAAGGTTCTGACATGGCTGACTCTTTGTGGGGGCTGTGGGATGAGCTGTAACCCACACGGTAGTAATGCTGGAATTAGTGACATGTACCTACACAGGTTTGTAACACAACTGGGCCCATCCACCTAAGCCTCAAACTATCCCTGACTCCTGCCCTTTGTGGTGGCAAACTATTTCCTCCTATACCTTGACAGATCCTTGTTGCACATCCTCCAAGTTTGGGATATGTGGCATGGTGAGAAATTTTTCCTTTAGACTCCCTCCTTCCTTGTGCTACATCTTCACCCAGGGCCATAACACATGTAGGAGTGCTTCTACAATGGTCTCCCCTCTGTCATCCCTTCCCAGATGCAACACAAGCGTGACACTGTCAGACACAGCAGCTTATGTATCTTGGTCAGCCTAATTGCAGGACACATATCCCTCCTCACCTCCTTGCTATGCAATGTCTCCCCATTGAGACACCATGGTAGTTCGACATGCTCAGTGTCATGATCTCCCAACCACTGCACAACCCTCGATGCCCCTATGATTTAGGTGACACTTCCCCTTTTTCCTTGTTCCCTTCTACTTCCCCAAATTGCATGTTCACTCTGTGATGTGGTTTGCTGTGTGTTCCTACCCTAGTGGCATGGTGGGAACCTTTGTCCTTAACAGACAGTTGACTAAACTCAATATTCGGATTATTAAAAATCCATAAGAATACTCCAGAATCTTGGTAACAGTGACAGGTGCACCTACTAATCAAATTCATGAGGAGAAACTGTCAAGACTAATTGCTCTGCCCAATCTGAGCGTTCTATGACCCTGGGGGCCGCAGCAGGTGCACTCCAAGACAAATTACTCTGCTCAAGGTGGTCATTCCATGCAGGGCTGGACTGGGAACCAAAGCCGGCCCTGGAAAACTGCTCAGCCGGCCCCCCTGTGTGGAGGAGGGGTGCGGCCGAGCTGTTTGCAACGGGCAGTTTCGGCCGATTTTATTACAGGGGGCCGATATTGCCGGCCCCCACCCTAGCGGCCCACCGGGGAAATGCTCGGTGCCCGCAACAGCCAGTCCGGCCCTGATTCCATGACCCTGGTGGCAGTGAAGGTGCACTTAAAGACTAAGGGGCTTATTTATGAGCCCTTGCGTCACTTTTACGCTGCCGGTGCGTCACTTTTTGTGACGCACCAGCAGTGTAAAAAATGCGCCATGGTGCGTCATATTTACAAAGTGACGCATCTAGGTAGATGTGTCACTTTGTAAACCCCTGCGCCACATTACACCTGCGCCAGGTATAATGTATGCAGGGGGGGTGTTCCGACGCAAGAAAGGGTCGTAGAAGTGACGCAGTGAAATCTATAAGATTTCACTGCGCCATTTCTTTGACCCTAATGCGTCAATATCTTACGCCTGCCTCATGGCAGGCGTAAGACTGACGCAGGCCCTTTCACATGGGGCTTGCCCCATGTGAAAGGACACATTGCTGGAGTTGCGTCACTTTTGTGACACACTCCAGCAATGCGTCATTTTTGCGCCTACAGATACGTCAGAAATACTGATGTATCTGTAACTCCTTGCGACATGATGCGTCATACTGTAAATATGACGCATCATTGGTGTCGCAAGGAGGGCGCAATGAAAAGTGACGCATCGCTGTTTTCACGCAGCGATGTGTCACTTTTCATAAATGAGGCCCTAAATACTTTGCTCAAGTTGAACTTTCCATGACCCTCGTGGCAGCAGCAGGTGTACCTGCCAATCAAACTCATGTGGAGCAACTGTGAATTATCAACAGGTGTTGTTTTCTAGAAACATGCTGCCGGCTTCTATTTAAAGGCTGCTTCCACCCTTGTTTCCTGCTTGGCCTCTTTGTCCTGCACTCACCTGCTTCCCTTCACCAAGCCTCCTCTCCCAGTTCCAGTCGTCTTCTGTTCGCTTTAGGATACAGCAGCTCCTCTGCCTTTCCCTGACCCTGCGACCGCTCCAACAACAGATTCCTAGAGAAAGAAAAAGACAACAAAGAAACAAGCTGAAAACTGTTATCGTTTCTTGTGTTCTGAGCCCAGAAGCAGATTCTAAGAAACAAAATATTCCTTTGACTTTTTTGAAGCGCACAATAGACTCTCACAACTGGCAGGGCTCTGCCAAGAATAAACCCTTCTGGCCCTATAACCATGTGTGCACCCTAGGAGTAAAGTTGGGTAGATGCCGGCTTGACACACGGATGACAATTGGGACAACTAGGCGCAGCACATGACAAGTGGGTGCCAAGGGATTCCTTGCACTGCATTTGGGACACTACAGGATAATTGTGACGACATTCATCGAGCGGGAAGACAGAACACTATTAGATGTCTGTTTGGGGTATGAACTAATGGCATACAAATAAGTTTTGATGGTTTTGTTGAACAACTACCTTGTGAGTCAAATCACTGTTCTTGTAATTCACAGATACTCCTCTCACCAGGCGTTCATACAAGATGGGAGACAGGCCTATTGAGACCCCACTGTAGCTCCCACAGAGGAGCACCACAGCATCTTGTTTGTCTTTCTCAATCCCAACCCCTTTCCCCTTGGGGCCTGCCACCATTACAGTGTCATTCCTGTCACCGGAGGTAGACCCTAGGAGGAACTCAGGGATCTAGAGTCACCCTATCGGAACCGCCTGGGATTCAGGTGAGTGGCTCACAATACTCAGCCAGTGCCTACAATGCACTGCACTACCAGGGCCCCACCAGGGCCATACACCATCTTTCACTTCAACACACATAGTCCTTGTGAGAAGTTGGCCTGGCATATGCTGTCCACTAATTATAGTGGGCACCTTGCACCAGTCCAAACAACCCCTTATTGGAGATAGGTTAAAGACAACCTTTATTGAAAGCTATCCTAGTGGTAGCTATGGAGAGCAGCCTTCAGGCTAAGTCTTGAAGGAATGTAAAGCAGCTTGTTTTACCAGTCTATAATCTCTTGAGTGACCAAATGAAAGAGGACCACACCAGGTATATATTCAAAATATATGTATTTATTGCTAAACACACCCCTCTAGTCTCTTTATGAGGCTAGAGTTCGAAGTACATAAATTATAAGTTAGTTATCTACAGTAATAGCACAAATATACGTTTGAGCCCTAGGGGCGTACCAAACCATATACCAATAAAGTGGTATAAGAACCACGACTGAGCTAGACACAGGGCCTAGAGCCTGTAGAAGTGCTTGGACCACAAGGAACCACCCAAGGTAGTGACACAGGGGACCCACGGGGGATGCGTGCAGTGTATGAACACAGCTGCGAATCGCCGTTAACTTCTATGGGGAAAGTCGCGGTTTGAATTTAAAAGAAAAGGGACACTTAGAGGAGGACTTGGAGCAAACCCTTTGAGAACTAGGCTGTTCTAGTGTCAATACCCACGGGAGCACCGGAGTACTCGAGTTACCTCACCCAGGGAGCCGGGTGCATAGGTGTCTTTCGGGGTCGGGTTTCGTCGTCGCTTTCAATGGCGATCTGCTGCAAAGTGCTGCTGGCGGCCAAGTCGAAAGTGTTCGGGTGGATTCAAAGGTGGATCGAAGATCTGAAGAACCTGAAAGCAGAGGGGACAGAGTCTGGGTCACTAGCCAGTGACCAGGAAGGCGATGAGCAGATGCCCACCGATGTCGAGTGCTTCAGGTAGGTTGACAGTCGTCTTGACTCTTCAGCCACGAGGTCCAGGAGGCGTCGATGACAACCAGGAGCTGGATTCGAGCTGTCCCATAACGTTTGTCAATTGCAGGGGTGTCAGCGACCAGATTGGACCCAACAAGCCTTGGCAACGGCAAGTCTTGTGGAAATGGAAGAAGGACGATGTTGCAGACCAGCAAGGTCTGTGGGACTCACCCAGTGAGGGTAAGTCAGGGCACGCCTGGAGCAACCAGGGAGCCCAAGCAGAAGAAGATTGGCCTTCGGGAGAGCCTACTAGTCAATGGACTAGCGACCGCGAAGGGGCCTCAAGTCGACGCACGTGGAGCTGGCTCATAGGACACTCGTGGAGTGGAGGCCAGTGATCTTCAGTGCATTCGGTGCTGGAGACTGGGGCTACTCGGAGCCCAAAGCACAACTTCGTGGAAGACCCAGAAGAGGATGCACTTACAAAAGTATGCGGTGTCCAGGGGTCACGGTTCCACATTACCCACGATAGCCACGGGCCTCAGCTCTTCTGGGGACTCAGGGTAGCCTCGGGGAAGTCTGGAAATCCACCTCTGGTGATGCAAAGACTTCGGCGTCCGGCAGGAGCTTCAGCGATGCAGACCGGACAATTGCTTTGTTGGTGCCTGCTAAGCAGGGGAGTCACTCCTTGACCCCAAGGGAGATTCTTCAGTCCTCTAATCTTAAAGTAGAGCGTCGAAGGTCCAGGATTCTGTGTCAGAGTTTCGTCCGGGTAAATCTAAAGGCCTAAGGACTGGGGTCCCATACTTATACTAAGGTAGGGGGTTGGACATACTCTGTGGCCCCACCTATGGGAGGGTCAGGGCAGAGGGGTGGTTACACCCCTTTCCCTTTGTCCAGTTTCACGCCAGAGCAGGGGCTGGAAGCCCCTGAGCCGGTTTGAACTGGGGTATGCACAGGGACACCAAATGTGCCCCCAGTGCAGGACTTCAAAGCACCAGAGAGTGCTCCCGCCCAGCCCCAATACACACTATCCTGTCTGGGGAGGTGGTTACACCTCCCTGGGACAGGAAACCTATTGTCCAGGCCTCCCCTGCCGGAGTTTCGGTCAGCAGCAGGAGGCCAGACTCGTGTCTGTGGCAGCGGCATCCATTTTGTGATGCCAGGGCTCTGGAAAGTCAGTACCGGGTATACCGGTGTGTACATGTCTCTCCTCTAGAAGGGTGGAATGCTACCCCCGCTGCCAGAACTGGCGGGGGGTAGTATTCCAAGATGTTTGACACCAAACACGACATGTTTCCGTGCAGCCATCCCAAAGTTAGCATTTAACGCGAGGTTATAATGCGCTTAAGAGTATATGGTCAGGCTGCACTACAAACAGCATCAGAGAAGGGTCTCCGACCGCTGCAGAGGGCCCTGCTCATGCAGGGGCACCCTCTCACATAGGAACCACGCACTCTGCCTTCAGGATTGATAAGGCCTGCCATAGGAGTGACTTATAGGTTTATATGTGTGTATGTATGTAGTGATATAGGTAGCTTATATCACAGTAAGGGGTGCATGCACCACCTTACCCAGGCTGCAGTAGCAGACCTGTGGTGTCCTTTGGCTGGCCTTCCAGGGGTGGCACAATACATGCTTCAGCCCCTGGCAGGCCTCTGAGGTACCTATGCCCTGGGTACATAGTATACCATATACTAGGGACTTGTAAGGGCACTCCAGATTCCAATCAGAGATGTGCCTAAGGCACATGGAAACCATTTTAGAGAGGAAGCAGCTAGGCTGGGGTTCTGATTAGCAGGGCCCCAGCCAGACTAAGGTCGAAAAACAGTGAAGCATCAGCAAAAAGTGGGGGTACCCATGTGAAGCAGATCCTACTCTCCTACAGTCCTCTGGTGTGCATCACTTGCATTCACCCCCACACCCAGTTCAATTTAGTTAATGACAGGAGCTTGGTATGTCCCTACCATGGGGTCTGACCCCTGTGTGCTCTCAACCCAAACGTAGGGACAAGCTGTGTGCAATGTTGTTTCATGCAGTTTACTATACACGTGACTCTTGGCATGCTCCTATGTGTTAATCCTTCACATGCCCCACACCTGACCCCCCCTCTCAGGGGTGCAGTTTATTATCAGACAAAGCCATTCCATTCCATTTCTTTAGAGCTTGCATGGGCCCAAGTGAGACACAGTGGCCTCATGGTGCAAGGTGTGCTGCATTGTAACAGTCAGATTGGCCAGGATTGAGGCGTCCATGTATGATGTGTTGTTCCAGTCCATGATTTTTTCTTTATATTGTGGGACTTGTAGTTCTGGTGAGTCATGTTGTACATTCCACTACAAGTGCCAGTATACAGAGGTGAACTTGGACTGGTGCTGCACTTCACACATGGAAGGGATAAACTTGATGGAGCTGGACAGAGCTGTGTCCCATGTGACTGGGCAGTGTGACTTACAGGTATGTGCTGTTTAACAGTACATGAGCCAGATTCCTGCCCTCTGCCCTGCACACAATGCAGTGGAGAGCTGGTACCTAGCTCGCTGCATTGCAAAACATGACCTTTTTGTCTACATTGCCCCTTGTAGCAACTTACCCTGTAGATGCTGTTGTTCCTCATGGGCTGCACTGTCTTGTCCCAGAACTCCTGCCACAAACTCCTCTGCGATGACAGCTGCCACCCACTCTTCCAAGGCATCCAGCTCCTCCTGGGGATCTAGGTTTCCACCTCCGGTCTGCATGGCTGCCTTTGGAATGCTGGCCAGTTTCTCCTTTGTCCTGCACTTAAAGTCATGCCAGGGTTTCTTGCAGTCCATGACAGCCTTTTCTTGGCTTTTCCCACGCTGTTGATTTTGGCCATTATGGACTGTCAAACGGCCTCTGTCTTTCCTAATCGCACTTTTGAGGTAACAAATAGCTGATGTTGGTGCTATGTCTCCTCAGTGATCAAGATTTCATTCTCCTCCTCACTGAAGTTGCACTTCCTCCTTCCCTGGGAGCGTTTTTTTTACGCTGCCTGATCCTTACGCCTTGGTGAACCATTCCGTAAATATGGTGCATTCATGGCATTTAAAAATGATGTAGCATTTCAGAAATCATTTTCATGCATCTCTGACACAACGCAGTGATGCGTCAGTTCTTGTAAATGAGGGGCTGGGTTTTTAGCAGAATCATATGTTGCTAAACATGAAAGAGGTCATACATTGGATTGGGTATTGTCACAGATGCTAGAGGTTGGAGAGGTGACCACTTGTGGATTAGTCATACCATTACTTGATCAAATTCTTAATTAAGAGTGGTTGATTTGCAAATAAACATAACAACGCCACCTCAATTACCACTAAAATCTATAAAGATCTTACATAGACTAAACTGCCCCAAGGAATTTATAAAGAATACGAGAAATGGCCAGAGGCTGGCTGTTCGCCCACCAAGGTGTGATGGTATGACAACCTCTTCACAACCTTTGTAGAAGCATACTGTCCTTTGAAAGTAACCAAGCTTAAAAGGGCTAAGAATTTCCAAACTCAATATAACGATCAGCTCAGGCCAAATCAGAAAGTTGTGTAGAGAGTTTAGATGGAGTGGCAGAAAAATCAAATTTATGCACAAAAAGTAAAGATGAGGAATGTTAAGAAAACACAGAATCTAACATGATCAAAAAGACCGAACTGAAAAACTGGCATCTGATACGCAAAGTGGATACACAGTGAGACAAACCACTATTTGCATTTAAACGTGGAAGAAATCTGAGAGATCATCTGGTCAGGGCATATAATGAATGTGAACCCAATTCATTACAATATCTTTGGGGTTTAACACCTGTGGTGTTTCACTATCCCTGTGGCCACTGTGCAGCTTGTGCCACCACATCAGTAGTAAAATCATGTTTTCTCAATGATAAAGAATGGGTTTTGAAACACCACTCGAATTGCCTTTCAAAAAATGTGATTTACTGCATTGAATGTCCTTGCACATTGTATTACATAGGACAAACTACACAAGAAGTAAAAAAACGCATAATACAACATCAGTCATGCATACATTGTAAAATAACTACTGCACCACTTGTTGAACATTATATGAGTATGACCCATGCACCACATGAAAGGAAATGGTTTGTACTAGAGGTAGTTAAATGCTCTAGATGGAGATGTGATGTTGATCGCCTGCTCACAATGAAGGAGAACAAGTGGATCTGGTCAGCCAAGACTGTGGAAAAAGGACTTAATCTATTGGTTGAATGGCAGACCTTAGCTACTTTTTAATTACACTATGACAGTATTAAGTTAGCCTTATGTACCTTGGTGCGTATTATTATTCTGCACCACCATCTTCTGCAACCTCTTGGGTTGACGTGGTGGATTGTTCTGTGTGTTGACATCTGTTGCTATATTTATTTTGATTATTAGGTGTTTTGTTGCCTTGTGAATTCATGTAATTTTTCCCTTATTTCCTCTCTTATACTTTAAGACATATGTTATCGGTAAGTGCCCCCATTTCAAAATGGCTGCCATCATTGGCTCCGCTTTTTTATTTCTATGTCCTTATGACTATGATATGACATACACGGTTAATTTAGAGTTAGTATGTTGATTCTCCTACCGATGGCGACTCTCCCTGTTGTATTTGCCTATTTTGGAGGCATTACTCAGTTACACTAGGAGTGTTTGTGCAATTTGTGACGCTCCAAGATGGCAGATGGATACGAGCTTCCGCTTCACGTGACCTTGCGTATGTACGCGACTTGGGTTAACGTTAAGCGGAGGAAGGCACAGCGTTTGCGGACCTTGGGGAGTAGTCGGACGCTGTTTGGAGATAGATTAATTCTATTAGAAGTAAGTGAATACCGGCAGTTATTACGCTATGCTGGATTGGGGGTATTGGTTATTGTCCCATTTTGGGAGTAGAGACGGAGGCATTCTTTGTGGTCTAATGATCTTTGATGTGGCCATGTTTGTTTTTAGATGAGAGGTTATTCTGTGAATCGGGTAAGATGACGCTTTAATTTCCCCCTATTCTTGGCACGTTCTATCATTAGTTCAGTATAAATGACTACAGGTTCTCTGTTTTCTCTTGTTGTTGTCCATAGCTATGATCTAGTAAAAATGTTGGGAATCTCACAGAAACTGAGTGAGACACCAGCAAGGTAATATTTTAATAAGTCCGTTTTTGGAGCTCTAGGGTGTTTGTATGTTTTCATATGGGCACTCGTGGTGTGTGTTTTTAACTTGGTTACACTGTTGCATGGTTTGGCATGTCAGACACTGGTGTTTGGCTTCTTGTGAGCAGACGATACAATATGATACAGGGTGTATTGACTGGTTTGTTTTGTCAGTATCTACAGGAGTTTTCCTATGTGCAACGCTGAGTCCTGAGGATGGTCTTGCGGACCCATGTGGCCATGAAAGACCGAAACGTCGACAGCACACCCTTATTGCCTATGAATATCTTGATTTAAATTTTCTGTCAATGCGTTTTGAATACTGAGAATTGAAAGGATATGGGCTGTTACTTGTACTGACCATATTATTTGATGGGAAAAGGGTGTCTATACTACCTTCAATCCCCTAACAAACCGGTGCATCGTATGGGATTGTTTTGGTAGTTACAGTGTTGCTGTTTACTTTCTGTATATTACATACAACGTGTATATACTGTTCATGAAATGTGGATGTGATGTTCAATTAATTATTTCAAGTAAAAAACACATGGATATTTGAATACATCCTTGAATACAGTTGTTATATTTTCATTGCCTGGATTGCATTTGTGACCAATATAATTGTGAGAATTTATTATGAATAATTCCTCAAGGAATTTTCTGTATATGTACTTGACTTTACCCAATTCCTTGGGGATAATTGGGTTGCCCTATTTTGTTATTAGATTCTAATAAGGCATTGTTCCAGGTAATGAAAGAAATGGCAAGCATCAAATCCTTGATATTGCCCATCGGTTAATTGGTGTGATAAGGTCTTGTAAAGGGCACCAGGAGTTTCACATACATCATCATGTAAATAGAAGACACACTTCTGGATTGCTGCTCAGCAGAGCAAAAGTAGTGCTTATAGACTATAGTTTGATCATTTGGAACCAGGGCTTTTAGTCCTATGGATTCCCAGCAGGTCCTCTCTTAGCCATGATTCACCATTCACTAGCCACAATGTATTATATTTGGAGATGCTGGCAATCTACTATGGTTGGAAAGTCACTATCTTCACTTTGCAGTCAAGGTCCAGATCTCTCACCCCTCTGTACTTGCTGTCCGAGGCTGTGTGGCAGCCATCAGCACTCAAAATGCTCTTGTCCACTCATGACTGCTGGTTCCCAACGGCAGCAGTCACAATTGGTAGAAAAGCTTCTGAGTGGTCCAATTTGTGGATGCTGCTACAGAGTTCTGTAGTATGTGTCCTACAGATCTGCCTTCTTACCCAGATAGATTTAATATCTATAGTAAATGGAATACTTGATTAAAAATTATATTTGCCAGAATTTGTTGATCAAAATGTCCTTGGATGAGACTTTCAAAGGTTTCCTTTCTTTACTGAATCACAACAGAAATCAGTTTCCCAACTTTTTTGTTCAAAGATATTTGCAGAAAGGCATAATATTGTACTTCTTAATTTCCTGATTTTATTATGTTTTTACAGCAGCCTTACAACTAAAAACACACATGCTTATCCTGCTTTTTTTTTTTAAAGAAAATAATGTCCTCTAACCCAAGTGGTAGTAAGAAGGGGAGGGGAATAAGCATGTGTAGTGATCCCATCCCTATTGTTAGGTTTAAAACATCATCCGTATTTTCCACTCACAAAGAAGGACCAACACTGTTTTGAACTTTTAAGAGAATTAATAAAAATGATTCTCCAGGTTAAAAATAATGTCTAACTTAATGGGCACGGCAAGCAGAGATAGTTGGCTCAGTCATTGTTCTAGAAGCCTATGCTTCTAATTGGTTTGTGCATGTTTTCAAACAGTAAAGATACTTAGCTTGTATTGTTCAACATTTGCTATGGAGGGGTGGAAACCTTGACTAACCCCAGAACCCAAGCGAGCGGCAAAAAATCTGGGCATCATCTTCGATGACACCCTATCTATGGTGGACCAAGTACGCACGTTGTGCGGTAAAGCCTATGCTACACTGAAACTTTTCAGACGACTCTTTCCCTGGATTCCACAAAATTGCAGACAAACGGTCACCCAGGCTCTGCTTATGAGCAGACTTGATTATGGCAACGCCCTTTATGTAGGCATGGCTGACTATCTTTTCGCCAGACTCCAGGTAGTTCAAAGTGCTGCCGCCAAACTAATATGTAATAAAAAAAAATACAGTTCAGCATCCCTCTGCCTGAAGGAATTACACTGGCTTCCAATCCGCCAGAGAGCCAGTTTCAAGCTTCTCTGTTTTGCGCATAAAACCCTTCATAAAAAGGGACCACAAATTCTACATGATAAACTACAATTCCACATCCCTTCACGTAACCTGAGAGCACGCCATCAGGCTCTCGCCTCTATCAAGCGCACTTCCAAGGCCAGGATGGGCGACCGGTCCTTTTCCAAATCAGCCGCGGTCCTCTGGAACAACCTACCCCTTGATCTCCGCCTAACAGACGACTATCTACTGTTTAGGAAAAAATTGAAAACCACCCTGTTCCCTAGAGACTGACCCTACCAATGATCAATCACACTTTATTCTAATCCGTCCTAGCGCCGTGATGTCCCTCGGGATGATTGATGCGCTTTATAAATACTGCTAAATACAAATACAAACCCCCTTATCTACGGACATTGGACATTTGTGATGAGCTGTTTCAATGTAGTGCATGTTCTATGGGATTAGATCACTAATGGCTACTTGATATCTCTTAGGTATTGCAGTTGTGACCGAACACCTTTCAGCATCAGTTCAGCATCTCTAGGTAAGTTCATATCCATGAACGTCTCAACAGAGGATACACAAGTAACACACCTACCAGTGGCGTGCAGCATTGATGAATTTGTGCAGTGTGATCTTGGTCATGGCCACTGGAATACACATAAATAAACTCCATTCCGTTCACCACAGTTATTGTGGTGTGGTATTACGGCACGCAGCTTTGCAAATAAGCAATTCTGGTATGTGATATTACTCTGGAATTACAAGTAATGCAGTAGAGGTCCCCAAAGGTAACAGGGAGCATGCAGAAATTTGTATTACCACACCAATCTCTGCATAATGTTCCTGAATTAAAGCCTTTTTGTGGAACGAAAACCTATCAAGTTTCACGCTGTGAATGATCCCTAGATCCCTGGATTTACCCACGGTAATAACGCACACCTCATTATATCAATTTTGATATAAATTTTACAAAATTGCTATGAAGAGTCCACTTATTATGCTGGACATTAAAAAAATGTATGCTTGGAATAATGACACTTGGGCAAAATTCGTGACTCATTGCATGTGAAAAGCAAACCACCTGAATAAATAATTCTACCATTATATTCATTCATCGCAAACATTTGTTAGGTACACATTTTCACGGACCAAAAAGATAGTATGAATGCAAAATTTTCAATTTAAAAAAAAAAAACGTTGCCCCGCCTTATATCATAAATGTAAGACATCCTGAATACTCCTCCACAGGGTATGGCTAGAATCATCTACATCACTTTCTTTATGCAAGTTTCTATTTACAATAAGCAATATTATTCATGCCCCACACTGTGCATTGAATCCTAGCCTCTTTAGTTTATTTTCTTACTTTCCTTCTCGCATTCAAACTGTACTTTCTGGAGTCCAGCTCTCTTAATTACATCCACGTCATACTGTGAAATATAACTCAAGCTCTTGGACCTCCTCATCTCTCGCAGGCACATTCTCGTACTACCTGGCCTGGGTTTTCTAATCACCACACCAAAGAAATGAATAGCTATTTTCAGCACTTCTGATTTCTTCTTATGCATGTTTAATTGCAGACGCAGATGGAAATCAACTAGCCACACAGCAAGATTTCAACTGCTAATCAGGTGAGCGCTTTTGCAAAGGAGCTCAGGCAGGTTCAACTCCATAATCCGTCATTAAACTAATGAGCACGAAAAAGATGGAAATCAAGGGTTTATGAACACGACAGCAGAACCCATATAGCTGTGCCTTAACCTGATCGTATCCATGTAAATAGTTATATATTTTCAAAACAGATCATTTAGTTTTAACATATAAATAACATTAATCATTGGTCAAGCATAGTCACTTCTTTTTAGATGAATGTGCTAAAAACAGAAGCAATCAAAAAGGTTTTCCCAAATCTTGACTTAATCTGTGGCTATGGGAAGAAAATCAATACTAGTTTCTGTTTAATGTTATTTTTCATTGATTGGTGGCCTCGTGCCCTGGCTGGTTCAGAATCTAATCTTGGCAGGTCTTTGCATAAGCCTCTTGTAACATCAACTTCTTGCAGTTTAATAGGACTCCGACAAGTGACAAAAATTATTGTTTGAACATTAACAAAGTATTTCTGATCATTTGTGACAAGACTCATCCATCTACATTTGCATGGAGAGCACGCATATTTTAATGTGATTTGCTGCAGAAGTGCAGAGTACCACTACAGCTAATTAAATGATATCACTGTAAATTGGTGAGATTGCCTGATTAATTCATAATTAGTCAGCTCTGAATAAACATCTTTCCACGTGGCAAGAAGGGTTCCTTCGGTACTGCAGAGCATCAATCACCATTTAGAATATGCTGTAATTATGCCACCTACATTCTGCATAAACAGCATACACATGTTAAAAACGCATTAATAGAGACGAATAACGAGCCATTACAGTCAATCGAAACACAGAGCATAAACGAAAGCGTGCCAAGATACGTGTGAATATTCCATGCATTAAATCTGAATTAATGCTTCCTTTGATGAGATGTCTGACGCCCATCAGATGAAGACCATATCCACAGACACAAACAATCTGCTGATAAGCTCGTTCACACAGGTGGGTGTTAGTGGGTGATGTATTTCTATTATACAATAACACAACCCTAGTAAATAGGAATCGTGCGTTCTACAGCACAACTTAAAGCAGGTGAATCAATTATGAAGTACCAGCAAGTGATAACAATTACAGCATTCTAGGCTCGAGAAGGACACTAAATTGATGACCACCATTGAACCTCTGGTCTCATAACCAATCCTCATGAGACACAAGCTCTAGATTCGAATCCATTAAGGGTTTTCAGGTGTTATTGTTTTACCTTTGTAATTCGGATACTGTGACTTAATAAAAACTATGGACTTGTATCAAGTCCCCTAGCATGGTCTTTACTCCTGAACAAGTCCCAGTAGCTCTGGGCCTTGTGATCCTGCTCAAAGTTTCTTCTTTCTGTGATGCCTATTGGATTCTCTGAACCGCTGCTTGGTCAATTGCAAACCACATTGCATGATGGGATCATTTGTGATGGCGCAGGGCCTGGTGGCTTCCTTTTGTTGTAGGCAGAGCCACTGATATGATTATGTTATATATTGTCTCTATTACTTTATCTTGACTACTGTTTGTGTGCTTGAGGTAGGACTCTCCTTTACTCTGCTTTTATATTTGGTGACTATCATAACTTGTCAGATTGATTGTGTTCGCATATTTTTTGGGACACCATATTGAAAATGATTTAAGTTGAATCAAATTAGCTTCCATTGTTCCTGAATCATCTGATCATATATATCTGATATTCTTCTGTTGCACAAACACAATGTTTACAATTATTTACAGCGAAAAAATATTACGTTTAAAAAATAAGTCTTTTAAAATTGCTTATTCAAAACAGCTTAGAAGATCCTTTCTTTAAATCATTTTCTATGCATTATGGTTTTATCCTTTGTAAATAAATTCACAATAAATTTGATCTGAACTTGGAGGTGGCTTATTCCTAATTGTTGGGAGAATTTATTGCATAATGGTTAAGAGGGAGCAACGGTGGTAGAAAAGAATCAAAAGGGCATTTCTAATTCAACAACTTACTTGGTTTGAATATGGATGCCAGAGTACCGTATACACCTACATAACATTTTCCGAAATCAGAATTTTGAGTCAGAGACCTTCTTTGAAATAATAATAGTGAGATAGCATGTGCGGGAGAGATGTAGGGAGAGAGTTTTATCTGCTGACTTCTGAATAGAATACATACATTCTCAACTTGTTCAAGTTGGCTTCGAATTGGCTGAAACTACCTCAGTACAATTTGAACATTAAGATTTGCAAAGTCCAAATGACTCAACTAAAATGAGAATGATCAAATAAATTGAATACACATTTCACAATGCCTCACATATATTTCACTATACTCTGATTGTTGTCTAAGACATGAAATGGTATTGTCTAACTTTTAATTAGAACTAAAAATGTCACTGGCAGAGTTTATGCCTTCTTAACTCTGAAATAATTTCAGACTCTTAGTCCAAAGTTAACCTGTCAGTGTCAGTGTCATAAAGCTTACTATTTACTCCACCCTCATTTCTCTAAGTAGGTCTAAGAAAGAAACATGACATTGGTGAGATACATTTGAAACACTCATTGACAATACAAATACATCTGGTTTGCCTGTAATAATTGGCACATGGTAGTGCTATTATTCCATGTTTCTCAAATTATAAAGGGAAAATGTAGCCGCTTTACCTACAGTATAATGAAGTCAATTGTACAACGATATGACATGGGTTGATAGCATGGATCTCATTAGCTTGTCAATAGACAGCCAAAATATGTCTATACCAAGATGCAAAAAAGTGTTTGAACTGCATCACAGCCATCCGTTGCATCATGGACACAAACAACAGGAACACGTTCAGTTGACACATTACTAATGTTTGATTCTGTCTACTTCTCCTATGTGCTTTTTCATGTGTGACTATGGTTCAAGGAGGTTCCCTAGTTTTCATTTTACTTCACATATAAATTGGAGATAACATTGGAAATGTATTTCTGAACCTTGGAGACCGAATTAAGGGGCTCATTACAATGGCGGGCGGAGGCACCTCTGCAGTGCTGGCGGTGGCGGTAAATGTCATTTTCTGCATGCCAGCAGTGGGCCTCACGCCCGCCATATTACGATGGGCAAACATAGCCCATTTCCCGTCCGCGGCGGTGCGACGTGAACCGTCATAAAAATGTGCCAGCCACCGCGGCGAAGTGAGCCAATAGAGACCCACCGCCGTGCGTAATGATGTCCCGTCCGCCGTACAAATCACGATGCCCCAAACAGCCCGTCACACCGCTGCGGGAAAACCACCCAACCAGAGACGGCGGAAGCACGACAGCGGAGTGCGAAACCAGACTCCCGGACCCCTCCACCTGGTCCAGACCGCAATGGATCCAGCTCTACACGCCTTTCCGGTGCTGTACCTGCTCCACTACCAGCAAATAATGGCCCGTTGCGGACAACGCCACAGGTACGCAATCACACAACTCTGCACACAACCACAACACACAACTACTGGGCTGACATACGGTTCCAGTCCACATCAGACACTCTGGTGGGGACAGGAACACATCCCAAAGTGTACCCACACATGTCCTACCTGTCACAAAATCACCCCTCCGCATCCGGGCCATCCATCAACCGCGAAATCACAGCAATGTCCCGGTCACGTCACCGCAGCGGTGCAGACACGGGAGAAAATGCGCACAATGTAGTAGGCAGGTCCAGCGCCAGGCATGGGCAGTCCACAAGATCATAGGGCCCCACCCTCACCCATCACACACTACGCCCCCCACAACCATTAGGGGATATGCTGTGTGCTCCTCCTGTGCCCCCCCTGCACAATTAACCAGCCAGGTGTACCCTGACCCTGCACCACACACACCAAACAACAAGGGAGCCTGTCTCAGAAGGTGGGGGAGAAGAGGAACACCCTGCACAGAAGCTCAGGGGCAGGGCATTCCTCACCTCACACCTACCCCCCACTCATGTCAAGCAAACTGAGTCCAATCACAAAATGAACACTCACACTGCATATGAACAACCACTCAACTGTACACACTGCCTGTCAAGTCACCCAGACACACCCCACACTGACACACAGCCACATACACATAACAGATGTCAGCAGCAATGGAGGACAATAAATGGGCTAGGCAAAAGTGAGGTGGACAGTGTTGGAAAGTCATGGAGCAAGCCACAAAGCATGTGTACATCACATGCAAGAGAAGGAACATAGCACACCACCCTTAGGCCACCAAATCAGAAATGGCTGTCACAGTGAGTGAAATTAAATTACAGTGACCTCTGTGCAACAACTCAGGGAGACAGCAAGGCAAGCCATGCATAGGCACAGGAATGATATGAAGCGTCTGAAGTCATACAGTGAGCAGCCACACATCGGTGTCAACTTACTTGACATGTGTATGTCATCAGCACAACACACATGGCTCATTGTCACACTCCATGACTGTCAAACACAAGTAGGACTACCACACATGCCCCTCACCTACCCACCTCACTCCTGCAACACTCTACACCTGTGAGAAACACACATAATGGTGCAAATAAGGCCCTGTGAGTCCACTGACAACCAACCACACACCCTGTGCTGCACCTACACACATCACACTCACACTCAGGGATGCCTGAACCAATGCAGACACACAAACAACAGTCAAACACAAAGCTCACCAACAACATCCACAGAAGTCCAACAAGCCCAGACATGTGCAGCCAAACAGTGGAAAAGCAATGTGACCCTAGACAGAACAGGAGTACACAACATTGTCACCCAGGAGCAATGCACAGACACCATACCCCAACACAAACAAGAAGTACATAATCTCAAAACAATCAGGAACACAAACTGGGATCAATGGGACAATAAGCTAACACAGACAGACACACCATACCACCCATCAAGTCAACATGGTGACATAGTGTACCACATGCATGCACATGCACAATCCTGACAAGTGACAGGTCAAAGATAGGAGGAAATAGCACTAGTGTGCACTCAAAACAAGGCCAGCAACCAGAACATAACTTGCTGCATGTGACACACACACACAAGTAATCTACACTACACCTGCAACACACATCTGAATGTATCACAATGCACAAAAAACTCACACACAATGTAATGCAAA
This sequence comes from Calotriton arnoldi, assembly GCA_963921515.1. Taxonomy (NCBI): domain Eukaryota; kingdom Metazoa; phylum Chordata; class Amphibia; order Caudata; family Salamandridae; genus Calotriton; species Calotriton arnoldi. Next base: position 41,627 of record CAWUFW010022629.1, read on the forward strand.
TAGAACATCACACACAGAACATCTGTCAGCAGAAAGAGCCAACACAGCCCAAACACTGCACACATCCACAACAAAAACACAACAGATGCACATGCCAATACATCACATTGCAAACTCAGCTGGACATCAGGGGATGCACACCAGTCAAGTACAAGGCAACATACACTGAAAGCACTCCATGCAGGCCAAGCAGTGTGTGCACACCAACCAAATTAGTATCACACACATCTCAGTGTCACACCATGTACTCCCACAACACAAATCAGCACAGCACACAGACAGCATCACACTCTGGAAGGGTAGCAGTACCTCACCAAACACACATACAGCTAACCCAACAATCACAGATGCACAACTCAAGGACCCCCAGGTGCAAACAGCATGAACAGAGGACTGTGCAGCACAAACAGTTGCACTGCACATGATCAACCATGACTGCAAACCAGTACAAGAAAATCACACATAACCATATGTGAAACTGTCCTGAGTGGCACATTGGTCCTGTGCACAGATCAGCACCACAAAGCACAGTGTAACTAATGAAGTGGTGAGGAGGCTCACACACTGGCAACCCAAGGGGACAGGTGACATGATAGTGAAGTGTTGTGTACGTCAGTAGTGGACAGGTCAGGAGTGTACTATACACAAATACATGGAGGAGTCACTCACAATGGGTAGGCTTCAGTAGCAAAGCTAGGGGATGGTATGACTCCACATACCATACTGGAGCCAAACATGTCTCAAGTGACAGCAATGCATGAGAAAACTCACCAACAATGTCAGTGTGGCTGAGCAGGTCTGCGCAGTGAGCACAAACAGTAACAAGACACATGGCTGATCAACAAAACACAACACAGACTTGGCTGTCACACACTCTGCATATTCAAAACTGGCAGCAACAACATGTAGGTGTCCCCCAGGAGTGAAAGGACACACCAACACACTGTAGAGTGCATAACCTACAACTCCCACATGTGCACACAATCACAAGCACAGGGCTGACAAATCAAACAAACAGGCACTCAGCTCCTGGGTCATACATGTGTGCAGTTGGCATTGCAGGGGCACACACACATCAACACTACTGACCAAGTCACCCCTTCACACTTCATGACCACTAAAGTGCACACATACAAATGTACCCATGTGACTAGGAAGACAGCCCATCACAAGATGACCATATACCAACACTGTTGTTCACACATCAAGAAAGATCACACACACATGATGGACCCTGGCCAGCCTGCCTGCAAAACTGTGGATGGAATCCCCCTCTGTGCTGGTAGTGCATCCTAACATGTCATGTGTACAATTTAGCAAACCTGACCATAGAATGATTCGGATAACAGTAGGTCATCACAAAGACCCATCATTGCACCCCCAAGCCTCAGACTCAAGAAGAACTGAAGTGCCTGTCACCTCTGGAAAACTCAGAAAAAGTCAAACAAGCCATTGGCAATGTTAAAGTGGCATACAGATCATGTGTCACATAAAACCAGACCCATACATAATACATGTTCATACACTGACAAAGCAGACAACAGGAGTAAATGTCTTTATTACATATTACCCAGATACGCATCAAAAGTAGACAAGAGCAAGGGCAGTGGCCAGTCCACAGTTCAAAGTAGGCACATGTGTGCATGAGAACCTGCACAGGGAATGGGCAAACAAAGTGAAACACAGCAAGGCCAGTGGCCAGTCCATAGCTCCAAGTAGGCACATGTGTGCATGAGAACCTGCACAGGAAATGGGCAAACAAAGTGAAACACAGCAAGGCCAGTGGCCAGTCCATAGCTCCAAGTAGGCACATGTGTGCATGAGAACCTGCACAGGGAATGGGCAAACAAAGTGAAACACAGCAAGGCCAGTGGCCAGTCCATAGCTCCAAGTAGGCACATGTGTGCATGAGAACCTGCACAGTAAAGGGGCAAACAAAGTGAAACACAGCAAGGCCAGTGGCCAGTCCATAGCTCCATGTAGGCACATGTGTGCATGAGAACCTGCACAGGGAATGGGCAAACAAAGTTAAACACAGCAAGGCCAGTGGCCTGTCCATTGCTCCAAGTAGGCACATGTGTGCATGAGAACCTGCACAGGGAATGGGCAAACAAAGTGAAACACAGCAAGGCCAGTGGCCAGTCCATAGCTCCAAGTAGGCACATGTGTGCATGAGAACCTGCACAGGGAATGGGCAAATAAAGTGAAACACAGCAAGGCCAGTGGCCAGTCCACAGTTCAGAGTAGGCACATGTGTGCATGAGAACCTGCACAGGGAATGGGTGAGACCGTACACTGCCATGGTCAGCAACACAGCTAGGGGGACAACAATGGGCAGTCCAGGCACCGCTGTGGGAGGGACTGGTGTGGGAGGGGGACTCAGCCTCAGACGTGGCTGTCAGTCGAACTGGGAGGTGGCTGATTGTCGTGCCCAGTTGGAGTAGTGGACCTGGGAGAGAGATGACCAGCTGAGGTAGAGGCATCAGTGGCTTTGTGAGCCGGAGGGCTGCTTGGACCGGGTGGTGTGGTGGCACATGGAGGCGGAGACATGCTGCCGTGAGACACAGTGTGTGAGGGAGAATGTGGAGGGGTGCCTTTCCACTTCTTGGGGATTCGATAGGTAATCTTGGTCTTGGTAGGAGTAGGAGGTGGGGCGGCCATAACAGGCACACTCTCCACCAAAGGTGCATCAGGTGCAGGCGGCGGCCCTCCCTCTGGGGATCTGCTGGATCCGGCGGTACGCTTGGCCTGGCCTTGCCTTTTCCCCTCCATCCCCTGTTGACCAGGTGACTCCCCTACAGTGCCCTCCTTTCCCAGCTTCACAGGGGTGTAGGTGGGAGTTGAGGTTGTGGGTGAATCTGCCTTAGAGGTCTTTTTCTGTGGACTCTTAGCAGACACCAGCTTCACAGCAGGCACAGCAACTGTCTGCTTGTCTTTGGGATACACTTTTTGGACTGGAGGGTCCTTGGATGGGGATGATCTTGAGGCATGTGAGCCTGAGGCCTGCTTCTTGGCTTGATGCCCCTGAGTGTCACCTGAAGGGCTTTTGCCTTTGCACACCGGGGTGACTTTGGTTGGTTTGGGGGATGGTGTATGTGCTCTGGCCCGCTTGGGGTGATGCTGTTGTGTGCTGCGTGTGGTGTACCTTGAGCCTGAGGACTGTGGTGTCTGGTCACTCTCGTCAGATGTAGCCACTGGCAGGGGGGTGGCTGAAGGGACTGGAGCTGGACTCTTAGCCTGTGACAGCTGAATGGCTGCCGTCACTGTTGAGGACAAAGACTGGACAGTCCTGTGTAGCACACCCACACCTGAATGAATGCCCTCCATGAAGGCAACTACCTGTGCCAACTTCTTGTCATGGTCTAGGAAGGCATTCAGGAGAGTCGTCTGACCCACACACAGCTGGCGCAAAAGCTCAACAGACCCAACACTGAGGGCAGCAGGGGAGACAGGGGCAGCGGTGCCTGGGGGGAAGGACACTCTTCCCTTCTTACTGGTACGAACACGGGCAGCACTAGTGGAAGTCGCTGGGAGGGTGGGCACTGGACAATGTGTAGTGGAAGTGGAGGCAGATTTCCCACTCCCTGTGCCCGCCAACATTGAGGAGTCACCGCTGCCGTCAGATGAAGTTGAGGTTGGTGTCTCGGGCTGTGATTCCTCAAGCACACTCCTGCCCCCTCCGAGGTGCTGGTCACATCAGTGTCAGTGTGCTCATGTAAAGCAGTCTTGCCTGATGCCTCACCACTGGTGTCCGTCCCCTGTCCTTCTGTGCCCTCAGTAGATGCTGCAAGAGACAGAGACGTAGGTACAGTTTAGTGCCATACACACACACATCACATGCAAGCAATGCACAAAACAAGATGGTGATACCCCCATGTTGCACACCACCCTGTGCAGTCACATTGTGCGACCCCTAAGTACAAATATCAAAAACCGCATGGAAACATGAAAACTTGGCATAATTAACCCATGTGATGTCCACACAGCCAAACAGCTTGCCCGTGCCCCCGTGTAACCAGACATACAGAAACCTCTGAGCATACCTAGGTCCCTGTGGGTGAAAAAGATGTACATCACAACATGTTGTCACAGTCCCATATGGAATTACCATAAGGGGACAACACACATACAGACTCCAAAATATGAATTCGCAATGGCCATGAGCTCATGTCATCCACCATGTCGTGCTTTGTGGCACAACTACAGTTGCACATTGGTGTCAGATGTGTAGTTCACACAATTTTGAGGTCAGGCACTGCACACATTGATGAAAGCACACTCAGATGAGGCACCCTGCCGGTCACTGCCATGGGATGTCCCTGACTCCACCAATGCAGCCGATGCCATAAGCCCACAACTCAGAATGCAACGTCAAGGGCCATTACATCAATGACATGAGAAAGTACATGTAGAGAAAAAGCATGACAGCTGCACACAACAGAGAGGCCACTCACAAGCCATTGCATCACAATAGCAACATCACAGAGCCCAGCACTGGCTCAGGCTTGGAATACATGTAGTCACTCACAACCAAAGTCACCCTTCCCAGAATACTCACCCCCAGCTTGCTGCTGATGGTCCTTCAAACGTGCATCCAGCTCTGGCTGTGTCACTGCCAAGATGCAGGCATTAGTGGTGTCATGCTCCTGCGCGCCAACCTGCCAGTCCGAGGGAGAAGCCCCAGCGTCATCTCTGCCACGTTTTTGCTCGGCCGGCAGATGTCATCCCACCTCTTGTGACAGTGTGTGTGTCGTCGGTTGGAGACACCCAGAGCCCGCACCTTGCGTGCAATGGCCCTTCATAGGGCCTTACGCTGGTGGACTTTGAACTGCAGGCTTGGGAGACAAGTGGAGGAAATTTCAGTGACACTGGGTTATGTACCACTATCTCTCAGTACAGGAGAATGCACAAACTCAGCACAGCTACACAGATATATTTAGCAGAGAAAATACAGCATGACACGTAGTACATGAGCATGGGATAATCATAAGAAAATGCATGCAGGTATGAGGATGGACACAGCTCCTGCCCATCTCATACACATGCTGAATGGCAGCACAGAAAGCAATGTGAAGGAGGCCCACATCTGCGATGCAGTTTGTGAGTGTGCAAGACATACATCACATTGGAAAGGATGTATAGGGGCAGACTCACTGTGTCCAACACTGCACACCCCTCAATGTCCTTGCCCTGTGAATGGCTCACTGTCATGGAGGTCACATTTAGGGACATGATCTTACAGTCTCACACCCTTCTCACAAGGTCTGTCTTGTGCAATACACAGGCCTGAGATAGCTCTTTGATGGATAGGGTAGCAGGCAACCCATATGTCTCACTCTGTCCATTCAGTGATGGGTCATTGTCAAATTGGGCAGTGACTGTGCAGGCCAGGGGGCTCACACTGAGGTTTAACATAGGCCATGAGAACATTCACATGCAGGTACAATATGAGAGGGCAAACAGTGCCTACACATGCGAGTCTGAACACATGATGAAAGCAATGGGAGGATGATATTTGCAAAGTACAGAAATCTGAGGTGTCATATGTGTATGATTTGCCAAGAGTGTCACCCTCAGGCATTTCATTCTTGTGCATAATGCTTACATATCCATGGTGGCAATATAGAGCCAGACACACTTCCATCAGTACCCTCTGGACGTGAAGTCTTTTTTATTTCACAAATGAGGCTGTGAAAAACCTAATGGACTCACAGATCCATTAGCACAGGCAGAGTCTGTCCTGACTCCCACTTTCTATACTTGCAGTGTCACTGTATGGCTGCAAGAAGATCTACTTCATGTGTGCACTCCCTGCAATCTCACTTCCACTCTGAAACCCTTACCAGGACATCTAGAGCACCATATAGCCTCCCATACTGTGTGAGCACCTCGTACACCAGGACCTCCAGCTCCTCTGTGGTGAAGGGACGGGCCCTGATGTTATCAGTCCTCACCATCACTGGGTCCAGGAGACAGGAGCAGCAGCAGTTGGTGGTGAGGAGTGTCAGGGAACAGTGTCTGGGTCCAGGAGACAGGAGCAGCAGCAGTTAGTGGTGAAGAGTGTCAGGCAGCAGTGTCTGGGTCCAGGAGACAGGAGCAGCAGCAGTTGGTGGTGAAGAGTGTCAGGCAGCAGTGTCTGGAAGCAGTGGAAATGTGAGGCTCTCTCCCACACATATATAGTCCCCTGGGGTAGTTTATGTGGTTCTAATCTGCTGCAATTGGTGTTCCAGCTCAGCTTTTTTCAAATGCATCCAATGACCGGCCCGCGGTAGCGGAGCACCACTACCGCTATTTTCAAAATTGTATTTGGCTACCGCGATTGCGCTTCCCATTGGCTGTAAGGGCATGGGCATTGGCGGTGACACACTGCAGGGGCCAGGCGGTCGCTTGCACGATTGTGCATTTTCAATTGCATCTAATGACCGGCCCCGCAGTAGCGGAGCACACCTACCGTGATTTTCAAAATTGTATTTGGCTACCGCGATTGCGCTTCCCATTGGCTGTAAGGGCATGGGCATTGGCGGTGACACACCGCAGGGGCCAGGCGGTCGCTACCGCGATCGTGCATCTTTCAATTGCATCCAATGACCAGCCCCGCGGTAGCGGAGCACACCTACCGCAATTTTCAAAATTGTATTTGGCTACACGATTGCGCTTCTCATTGGCTGTAAGGGCATGGGCCAGGCGGTCACTACTGCGATATGGCTGCCATACATTGGTGCCCATGACCGTGATTTGGGTGGCGGAGCATGCCAACCGCCATTTCCAAATCTGTATGTCACTACCGCGGATGCGGGTCCCATTGGCTGTAAGGGCACGGGCATTGGCGGTGACACACCGCAGGGGCCAGGCGGTTGCTACCGCGATATGGCTGCCATACATTGGTGCCCATGACCGTGATTTGGGCGGCGGAGCATGTTAACAGCACCTATGAACACATCATGCTGTGTCAATGGCAATGGCCAATTCTCAACAGTGTACAGTAGACACCTGATTCATGACAGTAGACAGTGCAAATAGTGCCAGTGTAACATTTAACCCACTGCTGACTACACATGCCATGTCAGTGCACATGATTGCAAACATTGACATGTACTCCCTCACATGTCACTTATGATATTGTTGTGCATGTACACAGATCAGTGGTGTGATGGACTCTCCAATGTGTACACAAGTCAATGTGTGATCTGGCTACGCAACACAATGTGCATACTTCACTGTGTAGTTTGCTTTGCTCATGTACATACTTGATCTTAATGCACAGACTGTGCTCATTGTGTTGTTGATGTGTGCCCTGTTCGACTTACGCAAGAAGGTGTGGCAGGTACAGCAGCTAGGTAGGGGCCGACAGTGTTGCTGTTTCACACATATGCTGTATGAACTACTCTCAGGGCTGGTTATGCAAGATGTGGACATGTCCTTTGGCCATTCACATGGTCTCAATCTGTTTGGGAGGTACTCACTGTGTGAAAACTGGACAGGTGTACGACTAGTGTAGCTGAAGGTGTCCCCACATGTAAGTTGTTCAGTAAGCTGAAGTGTGATGCCAGTCATAGTTTGCGCTGTGTCAGTCAAAACGTAAGGTGTTGCACACATCTCATGGTGGATTGTTTTGACATGTGTCCCCTTTCATCTCACCTAGGAGGCGACCAAATGTGCATCGTCCCTTCACAGTGCTGGCGGACATGGAGGATGAGGACGTCATCCGGAAATTCCATCTGGATCGACCCACCCTACAAGACCTGTGTGCTCTGTTGGAGCCCCACCTGCCACCTCGCAGAACATATCCAACTGCTTTCTAAGGTGATGGCGGCCCTGCATTTTTTGGCTACTGGATCATTCCAGTACACGGTGTCCAGCGCAGGTGTGATGTCGCAACCCATGTTCAGCATGGTGCTACGTGATGAATTGGCGGATGTGAAGGCTGGTTTATATGCCCTTGGCCACATCCCGAATGTTGTTGGTGCCATTGACTGCACACATGTTGGCCTGGTTCCACCACAGGCATGTGAGCACATCTACAGGAATAGGAAACATTTCCATTCCATCAATGTGCAAGTGGTGTGCCAGGCGGATATGATAATCTCACATGTATGTGCCAAATTTCCCGGCTCTGCTCATGACTCGTACATCATGCGTAACAGCATTGTGCCCCAGCTGATGGCAAATCTGCTCTTGGAGCGTGCATGGATTGTGGGTGAGTACGCAGGGTGAAGTAGCATGCTGTATGTGTGACATGCTGTCCTCTGCCACAGTAATGTTACAAGTTTGTTCTGTGTGTCTCACACCTAGGTGACTCTGCATATCCCAATCGGCCTTGGTTGCTGAGCCCACTGCAGAATCCCAGGACCCCGGGTGAAGTGCGCTACAATGATGCCCATGGGAGGACCCGTTGTGTGGTGGAGCGTACTTTTGGTCTCCTGAAGTCATGATTTCGCTGCCTGGACAAGACCTGAGGTGCACTGATGTACTCTCCACAGAAGGTGTGTCAGATCGTAGTTGCATGCTGCATGCTCCACAACCTTGCCTTGCGCAAGGAGATCCCCCTGCTCCTGGACGCTGATGAGCAGCCCAGTCCACCGCCTGGAAACCCACCCATGTCCAGTGACGAGGATAGTGGAGAGGAGGAAGGTGTTGACCTGCGTCAACAGCTCATCAACCGCTACTTCCCTTGAAGGTGAGTGGAAACATACAATGGTGCCATTGTCTGCTGATTGTGTTGTTGTTGGAAAGGCCTAGGGGGGATATGTGACTGCTGTCTGTTGTTGTCTCTGTGCTGGGTGCTGAGGTTTCTGGGACAGGGTAGTTGTGCCCAGCTACAGGATGTCTATGTTGGTACTGTTGCTCACTGTGATGTGTGCATATTTGAGTACCTTGATGACACGTGTTGTGTAGTGGTTGTGATGCCATCACCTGACAAATGAATATTGTTCTTTTGTGTTTTCCTAGGTCCCTTCTGCCTCTCAATGCCTCCAAACAATTCGTGCTCCTGGTGCATTGTAATCCCAGTCAACATTGTACATCCTGTAATAAACATGGAGCTGACACGTGAACATAGGTGAGTAAGGAGTGTTTATTAACAATGGGTATATGTGACAGGGAAGTGAATATTTGCAAACAGGTGAAAAGTGAATCAATAAGTTGTCAGTGATGGGAGATGAGAGAATAGAGTAGTCACCACATTGTTGTGGTGACACAGTCCAACAGACGCATTCCATTAACCTGGCTGTGTGGATGAGGACAGTCAACAAAGTCAATGGCAAGGTGAAGAGGGTTGCCATCATGGCTGGCTCCTTGACTGGCATTTGGCTGGTGCTTTGCCATGTGATCCTCCCTGGGATTTCTTTGGACGGCCCCTGGAGCGTTTGGCAGGTGTGGCCTCTTCTGCGGGCTCAGCGGTGTCTGAGGACTCACCCCTCTCTGTGCCTGCAGGGGAGGTGGGGGAACTGTCATCCTACGGGCCACTGGAGGTAGGTGGAGCTGTTGTTTGGGCCGCAGGCCTGTCTCTCAGGACACCCACTAGCTGGCCCAAGAGGTCCACGATTTGGCCCATTCGTGTGTAAATGGACCTCAGCAGCAGGCGGAGCTCATGGGATTCCTCCAGAGCCTGGCCCGTGTGTCCCTGGGCTTGTTCATAGGCCCCAAGGACTCTGGCGATGTTGGCCAGGGCTTTGGTCCCAGTGACCGGTTGGTCTTGTCTCCTAGTAGCCCTCCCACCTGCCCTGGTGTCCCGGACCTGTGGCGTCACCACTCTATGCACACGTGTACTCTCCCTGCCCTTCTCAGATTGTGGGGTGGGGGGGTCATCCGCTGAGGCAGGGACGGTGTTGCAGGCACCACTGGTGGTGGTGGTGGAGGCCGCACAGGTCGTTACAGCAGGGGTCAGCGTAGTTGTTGTTGCTGAGGTGTTGGTGGTGGGGACAGTGGGTTCCTGGGACCTGTTGCGCCCTGGCATGCCTGATGGGCTAGCTTCGGGCTCCGCATCTGAGAAATCTAGGGAGTCTGCATCGGAGAGTCCATGCTCCGGGGGGAGAGACTGGCTCTGCCTGTTGGTGTGGTCATCTGCAGCTGTCAGTTCTTGGTCACCTGTGGAGCAGAGGGGAAATGGTCATTGCAGTGCACACCTCAAGCTTGGTGTTAAATGTTTTGTTGTTACATGTTATGCACCACACAGTTTACATTGATATTACATTGTATGTCTGTACAGTTTTGAGCATCTGGGCATGATGTAGAGGTACATACCTTACTTGTCCATGGTGTGACATGTCAATAGGTACAATGCACAACGTGCAGATTGTGTGATTACGTGGACATGTCATCAGATAACGACTAGCAGCACAATTACTTTATGTGCAGCATCTTTGTTGTTCACTGTGCATGGAAGGCATTATGACTGGGCATGGACTAGCCATTGTAGTCTCATGCATACCTTTGTCATATCATGTGCTTTGCTTTCTTGTTAATACTGACCATGCTTGTTTTGTTTTCATATGAGCCTTTATGCTCTGCCCCCATGGTACTTCAAGATAGCATTCAGTGCTGTGCATGGTTGTGCCCTGGATTTCTTCTAAATGTGATTTTGAGAGTCACACTTTGGTTTCTGTGACAGTTACATACGCTTTTCTGTCTGCACACTGGAAGTGGCTATTTGATGTATGCCAAGTTGGATGACATGTGAGGGCTGGTGTGGTCATATGGCTCCATGCTTTTTGAGGGGAGTGTCAGGGTGCATGCACTGTCTACCTACCTGTTCTGTGACACATTTGGGGGAATTGTTGCCACATGCTTCTGGGTGGGGTGCGGTGCTGCTTCCTGCTCAGGGGTGGGACAAGGGGGCATGGTGGGAGTTGTTGTGCAGGCCTCCCACCCTCAAACCCCCCTCCCTGTGAAGATGGCTACCTACCTGTTAGGTGAAGGTGAACAATACAATGGCTGCCACATGCTTCTGGGTGGGGTGTAGTGCTACTTCCTGCTCAGGGGTGAAACAAGGAGGCATGGTGGGAGTTGTTGCGCAGGCCTCCCACCCCCAAACCCCCCTCCCTGTGAAGATGGCTACCTACCTGTTAGGTGAAGGTGAACAATACAATGTCTGCCACATGCTTCTGGGTGGGGTGGGGTGGGGTGCTACTTCCTGCTCAGGGGTGGGACAAGGGGGCATGGCGGGAGTTGTAGTGCAGGACTCCCATCCCCAGAACAGCCTCCCTGTGTAGATGGCTACCTACCTGTTAGGTGAAGGTGAACAATACAATGGCTGCCACATGCTTCTGGGTGGGATGGGGTGCTGCTTCCTGCTCAGGGGTGGGACAAGGGGGCATGGTGGGAGTTGTTGTGCAGGCCTCCCACCCCCAAACCCCCTCCCTGTGAAGATGGCTACCTACCTGTTAGGTGAAGGTGAACAATACAATGGCTGCCACATGCTTCTGGGTGGGGTGGGGTGCTACTTCCTGCTCAGGCGTGGGACAAGGGGGCATGGTGGGAGTTGTAGTGCAGGCCTCCCACCCCCAGAAAAGCCTCCCTGTGTAGATGGCTACCTACCTGTTAGGTGAAGGTGAACAATACAATGGCTGCCACATGCTTCTGGGTCGGGTCGGGTGGAGTGCTACTTCCTGCTCAGGGGTGGGACAAGGGGGCATGGTGGGAGTTGTTGTGCAGGCCTCCCACCCCCAAACCCCCCTCCCTGTGAAGATGGCTACCTACCTGTTAGGTGAAGGTGAACAATACAATGGCTGCCACATGCTTCTGGGTGGGATGGGGTGGGGTGCTACTTCCTGCTCAGGGGTGGGACAAGGGGGCATGGTGGGAGTTGTTGTGCAGGCCTCCCACCCCCAAACCCCCCTACCTGTGAAGATGGCTACCTACCTGTTAGATGAAGGTGAACAATACAATGGCTGCCACATGCTTCTGGGTGGGGTGGGGTGGGGTGCTACTTCCTGCTCAGGGGTGGGACAAGGGGGCATGGTGGGAGTTGTAGTGCAGGCCTCCCACCCCCAAACCCCCCTCCCTGTGAAGATGGCTACCTACCTGTTAGGTGAAGGGGAACAATACAATGGCTGCCAAATGCTTCTGGGTGGAGTGGGGTGGGGTGATAATTCCTGCTCAGGGGTGGGACAAGGGGGCATGGTGGCAGTTGTTGTGCAGGCCTCCCACCCCCAAACCCCCCTCCCTGTGAAGATGGCTACCTACCTGTTAGGTGAAGGTGAACAATACAATGGCTTCCACATGCTTCTGGGTGGGGTGGAGTGCTACTTCCTGCTCAGGGGTGGGGCAAGGGGGCATGGTGGGAGTTGTAGTGCAGGCCTCCAACCCCCAGACCCCCCTCCCTGTGAAGATGGCTACCTACCTGTTAGGTGAAGGTGAACAATACAATGGCTTCCACATGCTTCTGGGTGGGGTGCAGTGCTACTTCCTGCTCAGGGGTGGGACAAGGGGGCCTGGTGGGAGTTGTAGTGCTGGCTGCCTGTACAAATGCAACCCTGGGAATGTTGCTGGCTACCTTTGGGGTGATTCAGAGGGAGTGAATGTTCCATCTGTGAGACATGTGTTGGGTAGTGTGTGGTGCACATGCATGGATTTGGGCCTAGGAGGTATAGCTTGGTTGTTGTGCAAGACAGTACATAGCAGTGTAATTGTAGACATTTGTTTGTACTTACCAGCCTCCACTCCCCCTGGTACTCCTGTGAGACTCTCTGGATGAAGTATGGCAAGCACCTTCTCCTCCCATGCAGTGAATGTTCTTGGTGGGATTGGAGGGCCACCGCCACTCATCTGGGCCAGCTGATGGTTCTTGTAGTTCTTCTGTTTCACCAGCCTCTTGAGGTCATGCCACTGCTTCATGATCTCCTTCTTGGTGCGCTGGGTCGTTCCTACTGCATTGACCTTGTTGACTATCCTTCTCCACATTTGTGCTCTGGTGGCTAATGGTGTCTGTTGGACCAGGTTACCAAACAATTTAGGTTCTACTCTGATTATCTCATCTGTCATGACTGACAACTCACATGGTGTGTGATGTGCAAATGGTTTGAGGTGCGGGTGTGAGGGTGGTGGGGGTGATGTAAGTGGGGTGTGGGTGTGTGTTGTTGTGCTGGTGGGATGTGTGGTGGCTTGCCTCTTCTTTGTGCTGTGGGGTTATTTCCTTCAGGGGTGGAGGATGGCAAAGGATTCTGTTCAGGGAAGGGGCTGGTTTTATACTCAGCTATGTGAGTGTGTCAATATGTGGTATTGCTGTCAGGTGAGTTGTGTGGGTTGTCCTGGGATTTGTATTTCTTTAGTTGCCATGGGGGTGTGTCATTTGTGTGTGTTGGGTGTTTGGGGGGGCTGAGCTAGTTTGATGTGTGCACTTGGTGGCCCTGTGCTGTGTTTTTTTTTCCGACCGCCATATTTGTTCCGGAGCGGCGGTGGCTATGCAACAGTCCTTCTGCCGGCTCTCCCATTCATCATTGTTTGCGATCGCGGCGGTCGGAAACAGCGGATCGTTCCGCTGTCACCTCAATGGTATCCTAATTTAACGTGCGGTCAATCCGCTGGCCTAGCGGCGTTTATGGGTGTTTCCGCCACGAATCCGACCACCGCGGACGGATTTTCACCTGCTCCACCCGCTACCGCCGGTCTTTCGTGGCATCGTTCCACCGCGGTCTGGTTTTTCTGGCGGTTGATCCTAATCGGACCGCCGGTTGTTACGCGGTACCAGCGGACGGTGAATTTCCGCTACCATGGTGGTCGGTATGGTTTTCCGACCGCCATCCTAATCGGCCCCTAATTGATTAATTGTGAAAAGAAATAACAGCAGTGAGGAAACTGTCATGGTTAACTCTTGAGTGCTCCAATAGTCTCACTAATGTAGTAAAAAACAAAAGTATTTCCAGAACTCCTCAGTATGTTACTGTTTATTATCAGCTACTAATGAATGACTCCTCCTGCCCACTGGTTTCATGAAATCAGACTGGTAATGTTAAAGAATCAAATATGTTGAATTTTCTCTTGTGAAACATTTCTGGGGATCCATGAAACTAGCAATTTGGCTGACTTCACAAATATGTTTGACTCATGACATACATTTCTCATTTTGCCCATGATACTTTTACACTAGGGAGTATATTCACAAATAGAAACACAAATACACACTCTTTCACCAATAATATATCTCCAGTATCATATGAGTATTGCTAAATGGCCTCATTACACAGTTATCGAAATGTTACAGATGTATTCAAATCACCTCATTGGCATGTTACCCCCTTTATCACAAGGGTGACATTTATTTAGGAATCAGTGTCAATAATGGCAGCTTGGAGTACAGAAATCCTAGAAGACTTGAACCAATGCAGGGCCCTCTTTCCAACAAAAATGACAATATTTTTTTTGTTAGAACTCATATCGTAAAGAAAAGCATGAGGATAGGTTCTAGTATGGATAGTTTGAAGAACAGCAAAAATCAGAAAACAAAAATAGAAGCACACATGCACAAAAAATTAAAGGCACGTGTGCAGAAGGAAACATACACAGTAGCATCTATAGAAACACACTGATTAACAAGCATCCATTATGAAATATGCAAACACACACACAAATAACAAAGGCAAATTCTGGACTAACGCATTCCACAGCCAGTTGACACCTACATCAACAAACACATTCGGGCACAAAATGTGAAACGCTGTGCACAAATAACACTGAAACACAAAGAAGCACTTAGGGGTCGATTCCGATCTCGGCCGGTAGGGCACCGAATCGGATTCGGCTTAACCGGATCCGATTCGGAGCCCTATTTCCCGACCGATTCGTACGTGCGTCCGGGCGAGCGAGTACGATGCGTGCGCTCGCGAAATCTCCGACCGACTCGTTCGCAGGACCCGACCGCTCTGACCGACTCGCACGGGGACGACTCGCACTGCGCAATGGAGACGTTCCCCAGCCGGGTAAGTACGATGCGCACCTCGACCGCTCCGACCGACTCGCGCAGTCTGGCTCCAAGGAGCTGTTGGAGCCGCACTTTGGGGGTCCGTGTCGGACCCCCCTGGAAGCGTAGGCGCGCGAGTCGCACACAGGGGGGACCCATGGGTCCCCCCTACACGTGCACGTACGGCGCGACCCGCATCGACGCGAACACGCTGTAGGGGGCGCCCTTGTTCGCGTCGTGCCCATTGAGTCAATGGGAGCCCGTGTACGCGTCGTACGACTGGCTCCCATTGACTTCAATGGGAGTCCGAGCGAATCGAGTCCGATAGCATACGTGCGCATCGTACTCGTTCGGTCAGGCTGCTAGGGTCTGATTCGGTCGGAAATCTCTCCGGGTCCGGCTCGGTCGGGGAGATTTCCGGCCTGAATCGGAATCGGCCCCATAGTGCGAGACTCACAAACAAGCACTCACACATGAGTGCTTTATTTTAGGGAGGGAGTGCTTTATTTTAGGGATTGGTGAACACTGGAAGTTGTTTTGCAACTGGATCACCTTGTGTACCACTGCATTTCTTGCATGTGTAGGGAGGAATGCCCAGTGAACGTGGGGAAGTTCCTTCATTGTAATCCATAGTCCATCCTGCCCTGGCTAGATCATACTACCATGTATGTATCATTATATAACCCATGGAGTTTAGTCACCTGTTCTGTCACCTGTTCTGTTGCCCAACCATCACACTATCAATAAACATAATGGCATATTCCTGAAGTAGGAGAGATCCACTCTGCCAGATGCATCCCTGGCCTTCCCACGGCCATACCAGCTTCCCTCCTTGGTTGTTTGAACTGTGATAGTTTAGATAGTAAAGAGTAATTAGACTTAGCCTGGCAGGAGTAGTGCGCAGAATCACTCTATATGCCCTCCCTCCCTGATGCTGGAAGTGCCGTCTTTGATCTGCTAAGCCTCCTGCATGAGTCTGGTCTCCATTCAGCATTTCGGACTAATGTCTCATATTGCTGTGTGACTGTCCATGATCTGATGTAAAGGTGTCTCAGTGTCTTCAGCAGGGGTGTGTGCACTCCAATGGCAGCTGCCTCCTTCCCTTGCATAGATAAGGTAGCAGCAGTGTGGGTTTGTCATGAGAATGAGGTGAAACCACAGCAGTACCATGGAATCAGTCAGCTCCCCACAATACTTAGCTGCAGTTGGTGCCAGCCAGCAGCAATGCATTACTTGGTGCGTTAGAGGGTGAAAATGGATACCCATTGACAGCCTACATAACCTGGGGGTGGCTGTTACAGTGTGTCACCGCATCTCTCTCTGCATGTGGAAAATTCAAATAAAAGTGATGGTAGACGATATCCATTAATGACTCAAAATACTTCAATGGTTGTATGTCAGAATATCGTTTACACTTCTGAGATAAATATTGAGTCAGAAATAAGGCTTGCAAAAATATCATGACATTAGTTGTAGATTTTCTAACCCCTTAAATGCGGCCGTCGGCCAATGGCCAATGGCCGCACTCTCTCCCCAGGGCATCTGTCAGTACTGGCTGACACAGGGAGGGTTGAAAAGGGGCCTCTTGGGCTTTGCATCAGAAGGTTTTCTTTCTTTTCTGCAGCTCGGGCTGCTTGGGAACAGCTTCTCGAGCTGCCTGAATGACGATCAGCGTGCGGGCCCGCTCATATCATTAACCCTGAAAGTGAAAGTAAAACGAGCCAATGGGCTCAGTTTACATTCACCGAATCAGTGCTCAGGGATATATATCAACCCCGAGCACTGATTCTCTCAAGAGAAGTATTGTTGTAAAGGGGAGAATCTCCCCTTTCCAGTGGTACCTCTGCCCAATGGATCGCTGCAGAAGAGCGATACCCAAGCAAGGATCCACCCACTGGACACAAAGGATAGGGGAAGCGGCCCCTTAGGCAAGGGCTTGTGATCCCACAACCACTCTTGAAACCTTGAATTTGTCATTATTTCTGCCCCCCTGGGGGCTAGAGGGGATAAATAGCCTGATTTGCCCCACGGGGGGGCAGACAGCCCACTAGACACAAGGGGGTCATTATGATGGCAGTGAACCCGCCACTGGCAGCCTGCTGGTGGCGGGTTCACCACCATCGTGCAGCCATTCTCCACCCGCCAGATAAGGATGGGGGGCGGTGTGCTGGCAGACGGAAAGCTCATCCGCCACGGGTCCAACATAGGCAATTGTTACGATTGCCTGTCGGACCCACCCCGCATCCACAAAATGGTGGCGGTGCCTAGCAGGCACCGCCCACCAGATTTGGATGCTGCATCCCCGCCAGCCTGTGTATGGCAGTTCAACTGCCATTCAAAGGCTGGTGGGGATATACTTTGAGGGCCCGTTGCGGACCCCCCTTTTGCACGGGCATGTTACTTGTGCACTACAGTTTCCTACAGCAGGTGGCAGGCACCCCGTGTTGCCTGCCACGTAGTGCAGGGAAATGCACAACATGCATTTTTATCATTGCTGTGGGTGCTGCAGCCAGCAGCACCCACCGCAAAGGTAAACATGCACAATGCAACCGCCATTGTGGCGGTTGCATAGTAATTACATGTGCGGGACCGCCACCATATAGGCGGCTGGTCCCAATTCCCGGGACGATGGCGGACGGACTTAAGTCCGTTCGCCATCGTAATCACTCCCAAGGTAATTTTTTTTGTTTTATAGACATATTGGGGTGGTGGCTGCCCACCGGGGCAATGCCTTGCCCCCACCCCAAGTGTATATTTCAACAGTCTTTCTGCTCCCCCTGGGGGGCACATTGGGAGTAATTATCCCCGATCTGCCTCCCCGGAAGGGTAGAAAGAAACAACTATATATATTTTTTTAAATATTAATTCTGGGGTGGGGGCACACAGCATAGGCATGGCCATGCTCCCATCCCAAGTAAATGGTGCAGCAGTCTTTCCGGTCCTCCTGGGGGGGAAGATGGGGTAATCATTCTCAATCACCCCCCTGGGGGACAGAAAGCTGACTTGATGCCAGGGAATATTTTTTTTTCAAATATAGTGATGTGGACTTCCCACACTGGGCATGGCTATGCCCCCATCCCAACTCGATGGGCAACAGTCTTTCTGCCCTCCTGAGGGCAGATGGGGTAATTACCCCAATCTTCCTACCTAGGGGGCAGAAAGCTCATTAGATGCCAGGAAATGTTTTTTAATTTTTTTTAAATAGAGATGTGGGGGTTGGCCAGCATGGGCATAGCCATGCTCTCACCCCAAGTAAATGGGCTAACAGTCTTTCTCCTCCCTCTGGGGGGCATAAAGCCCACTAGACATATTTGGCAGCCCTCAGCCCCATGGTATACCCAGGCTATAGCCGAACAACATCTCCGCTGCAAGCAACTTGAACAGAAGTGGCAGAAAGCCTATAATGCAGAGGACCTGCTTCAGTTCAAAAGGACCTTGGTCAGATTAAAGGGCCGATTCCGATCTCGGCCGGTAGGGCACCGAATCGGATTCGGCTTAACCGGATCCGATTCGGAGCCCTCTTCCCCGACCGATTCGTACGTGCGTCCGGCCGAGCGAGTACGACGCGAGTGCACGCGAAATCGCCGACCGACTTGTTCGCGGGTCCGCACCACTCCGACCGACTCGCACGGACACGACGCGCACCGCGCGATGGAGACGTTCCCCGGCCGGGCAAGTACGATGCGCGACGCGAGCAGTCTGACCGACTCGCGCCGTCCGGCTCGAAAGAGCAGTCGGAGCCGCACTTTGGACCCCCCTGTATGCGTAGCCGCGCGAGTCACACACAGGGGGGACCCATGGGTCCCCCCTACCTGTGCATGTACGCCACGAGTCGCTTCGAGGCGTATCCGCTGTAGGGGGCACCCTTGTTCGCCTCGCACCCATTGGGTCAATGGGAGCCCGCGTACGCGTTGTACGTCCGGCTCCCATTGACTCAATGGGAGTGCGACCGACTCGAGTCCGATTGCATGCGTGCGCATCGTACTCGTTCGGTCGGACTGCCAGTGTCCGATTCGGTCGGAAATCTCTCCGGGTCCGGCTGGGTCGGAGAGATTTCCGGCCTGATTCGGAATCGGCCCCTAAGACTGCAAAAAGGCCTATTTCTCCACTCAGGTTGATCAAGCCCAATTCAATCAAAATTTTTTTTTAAGTTTGCTAAATTTTTCTTACAACCTAGAGCACTGGCTAGGGACATCCCACCCTCTCAATCCTTATGTAACCAAATGTCTCAGTTTTGTCTCCGTTTTTTGAAGAAAAAATATGGACCATCCAACTGGAGTTTAGTACGATCTCTCCTTTAAGGAGTGATTTGGGGAGAACAACCCCGGATTAGAGCTTTGTTGACAGCCTTTAGAAAATGGTGCAGAGACAGAATATCGACATGGAAATATCGAATTACGTGAATATCGAGTCAAGAATATCGATGGTGCAAAATATCGAGGTACGTTTTTTTGTAGTTAAAAATATAGATTTTTATGTAATGTAGAAATATCGATTTTGTAAATATTGATGGCAAATATATAGTTGTTGATTATATCGATTTATTTTGTTGTTTTATGTTGTATTAGTTATTATATATTTTTTAATTTAATTTTTTATGTTAAAATGTTTGTATTTATTATATTATAATTAAGTTTTAGGAGTGGGATGTTGGGTTCATTGGGGATAAGGGTGGGGAGTAATTAAAAAATAATTGATTAAAATGAAAATATTTTTTAAATTTTTGTAAATTTTAGGAGTGGGATGTTGGGTTTATAGGGGATAAGGGTGGGGAGTAATTTAAAAATAATTAATGAAAATGTAAATATTTTTTAAATTTTTGTTGAAATTTAGAAGCAGGATGTTGGTTTTTATAGGGGATAAGGGAGGAGAGTCATTTTAGAATGTTGTTAAAAAATAGATTTTTATGAAAAAAAATGAAATATTGGAATATTTGCTAAAAAATGTAAATTTTAAAAATTAAAAAAAGAATTGTACTATATATATTGTTATGTAGAATTATTAAAATATGTTTAGAAAAATTATTTAATTAGAAGTGTTTTTATAAAAATATATGATTAGTTTATTAATTTTAAATTTTATATAAAAATATTTTGTCCAATCATTTTTTGTTTAAAAAAATATTTTGGATTATTTAGAATTTAAATATTGAAATATATTTGTAATTTAGAATTTAATGTTTTTATTTTTATTTTTTTGAAAAGCAGTGTCTCAAATTTCTAATAATAATTTTGTAAATTATTTTAATTTTTAAGAAATATTTATTTTATATTTTATTATTTAAAAAATGTGTGAAATTTTCTCTTTAATTTTAGTGAAATATGTTTATATTTGTTTATGAAATGTAAATTAAAAAAATAAAAATAATTTGTTTAGAAATATTTTTTATTTTTCCATATTTTTCCATTTTATTTTAAGTAGAATTTTTACTTTGTTTTGGAGATGGGAATAGGAAATGTTTTTTGGGGGGTTTTTTCGAGCACTTTCCCTGAGTTTATTGATTTTGGAGTTGGAGTAGTCAGTTTTTGGGGTTTATTATCCAGCACTTTCCCTGAGTTTATTTGGTTTTGGAGTTGGAATAGTAATTTTTTGGGGTTTATTATCCAGCACTTTCCCTGAGTTTAAGTGGTTTTGGAGTTGGAATAGTAATTTATTATGGTTTATCACGCAACACTTTCCCTGAGTTTAATTGGCTTTGGAGTTGGAATAGTAATTTATTATGGTTTATTATCCAGTACTTTCCCTGAATTTGGTTGATTTTGGAGTTGGAATAGGAATTTTTGTTGGGTTTATTATCCAGCACTTCCCCTGAGTTTAGTGGGCTTTGGAGTTGGAATAGTAATTTATAATGGTTTATTATCCAGCACTTTCCCTGATTTTATTTGGTTTTGCAGTTGGAATAGTAATTTTTGGGGGCTTATTATCCAGCAATTTCCCTGAGCTTAATTGGTTTTGGAGTTGGAATAGTAATTTTTTGGGTTTATTATCCAGCACTCTCCCTGAGTTTAGTTGGTTTTGGAGTTGGAATAGTAATTTATTATGGTTTATTATCCAGCACTTACCCTAAGTTTAGTTGGTTTTGGAGTTGGAATAGTAATTTTTTGGGGTTTATTATCCAGCACTTTCCCTGAGTTCAGTTGGTTTTGGAGTTAGGAATAGTAATTTTTTCATTGTTTATTATTTATTTTATTTTTTATAGTTTATATGTATATTGAAATAAGAAAGGGTATGTATGTTTATTTTTATTATAAGCATTTTTATTTGTTAACACATATTTTTTTTTAAAAACTAAGGGGGTCATTAGGATAGCGGGCGGATGTGGCGATCCGCCCGCTATTTCCTACGGCCCGCCTCACATTTCCCCACCGCCATATTAGTATGGCGGTGGGGACCCATGCGGACGGCAAGACCGTCCGCCGGTTTTCCGCCGGTCGACCAGTCGACCGGGCGGAAAAGGGGCTGGATATGGTGGCGGTGTCTGCTAGACACAGCCATCCATATTATCATGGGCAGCGGTGCAGGGCTTTCCATGGCGGAGACCCCGCCATGGAAACCCATGCGGACTTTGCTTTCGGGGGCCCGTTGCGGGCCCCCAGGGTACTGGAGGGGTGGGGGGTGCACATGGGGGGTACCTATGGTACCCCCCAGCATTGTCATGGACATGGTGGCAGGCACCTCGCGGTGCCTGTCACCTTGTGCATGACGATGCACACAGTGCATTCCCAGCATTGTGGCGGGCGGTGCTGTGCGCACCGCCCGCCACAATGCTGGGAATGGAGGATGCCACGCCACGGTGGCGGTGGCATCCTAATCGCCTGTGCGGGACCGCTGCAGTTCGGGCTGGACTGTTCCCATGAGGCACAGTGTCAGACTGATTTGCGTATGGCCATGTCTGAACTGGGGTGGCGGAGTGAGCTAAAGAATGATGATGGATTAAACCCAGATCAGTTGACTGGGGGTGAGTGCTTGCAATGTTCAACACTCCGTCCATCATCCCCTTTGGTTTTGCTATGTTCGCCCTAAGTTGGCAGGGTATGCCCAGACGTGGGTCCCTTGCTCACTTTGCCACTGGATTCAAGATAGCCTGGCTGATGACGGCTGTAAGCCAGAAACCGGCCCCAGGATGCTTGTTTCCGGTCCAGGGAAGACATGGCTTGGCAGTTCGGGCTGGACTGTTCCCATGAGGCACAGGGTCAGACTGATTTGCATATGGCCATGTCTGAACTGGGGTGGCGGAGTGAGCTAAAGAATGATGATGGATTAAACCCAGATCAGTTGACTGGGGGTGATTGCTTGCAATGTTCAACACTCCGTCCATCATCCCCTTTGGTTTTGCTATGTTCGCCCTAAGTTGGCAGGGTATGCCCAGACGTGGGTCCCTTGCTCACTTTGCCACTGGATTCAAGATAGCCTGGCTGATGACAGCTGTAAGCCAGAAACCAGTCCCAGGATGCTTGTTTCTGGTCCAGGGAAGACATGGCTTGGCAGTTCGGGCTGGACTGTTCCCATGAGGCACAGTGTCAGACTGATTTGCATATGGCCTTGTCTGAACTAGGGTGGCGGAGTGTGCTAAAGAATGATGATGGATTAAACCCAGATCAGTTGACTGGGGGTGAGTGCTTGCAATGTTCAACACTCCGTCCATCATCCCCTTTGGTTTTGCTATGTTCGCCCTAAGTTGGCATGGTATGCCCAGACGTGGGTCCCTTGCTCACTTTGCCACTGGATTCAAGATAGCCTGGCTGATGACGGCTGTAAGCCAGAAACCGGTCCCAGGATGCTTGTTTCCGGTCCAGGGAAGACATGGCTTGGCAGTTCGGGCTGGACTGTTCCCATGAGGCACAGGGTCAGACTGATTTGCATATGGCCATGTCTGAACTGGGGTGGCGGAGTGAGCTAAAGAATGATGATGGATTAAACCCAGATCAGTTGACTGGGGGTGAGTGCTTGCAATGTTCAACACTCCGTCCATCATCCCCTTTGGTTTTGCTATGTTCGCCCTAAGTTGGCATGGTATGCCCAGACGTGGGTCCCTTGCTCACTTTGCCACTGGATTCAAGATAGCCTGGCTGATGACGGCTGTAAGCCAGAAACCGGTCCCAGGATGCTTGTTTCCGGTCCAGGGAAGACATGGCTTGGCAGTTCGGGCTGGACTGTTCCCATGAGGCACAGGGTCAGACTGATTTGCATATGGCCATGTCTGAACTGGGGTGGCGGAGTGAGCTAAAGAATGATGATGGATTAAACCCAGATCAGTTGACTGGGGGTGAGTGCTTGCAATGTTCAACACTCCGTCCATCATCCCCTTTGGTTTTGCGGTGGCATCCTAATCACCTGTGCGGGAGCGCTGCACCACTGGCGGCCGGCCCGTCCCAGCACCGCTAGGGTGGTGGGCGGACGATCGTCCGCCCGTCATCCTAATAGGCCCCTTAATCGTTTTCATTTGCTTTTGTTATACAATTTTTTTGAATATTAGACACATAGGTGTCCATTACGATACCGGGCAGAATAAAATCCTCCATCCACCATAGCGGGAAAAAACCGCCCGCCTACACCCTCTGAATACCGACCGAGCAATCAGGATGTCGTGAAGCGAACACCGCCCGCGGCGGAAAAAACACACAAAATACCGCCTGTCTATGTCCGAGTCGAAGTCCATCCGTCCGACACGGAAGCAAACCCGCACGACAAACCAAAACCGCCCGCCCTGACCACCGAGACACCGGCCGTGAAATTAGGATCTTCCCGACATGAGCGCGGCAAATCCACTAATACACCGCTCGCCATCGTAAACAACAGTGATGAAAATGGACACGGCGGAAGCCCTGGCGGCCACGTCCCTGCACAGAAACCATCCGCGGACCAAAGAAACACACACAACATGGCCAACAAGTCCACACAGCAAGCAACGCCCAAATACCCAAACACAGTACACATCCCGAAAACACATCCCCCCTGGACAAACAAATAAACTACAAATCTAAGAACACCAGCCACAACACACCTGAAAACAACAGCACATCATGACACACCCACATAGGTAAGTACAAATGCAGCCCCTTCACAGACCACAATCCCTTGCAACACTACAAACTGAGGACGAGAGCACAGAACACAGCGAGACAGAAAGGACAGCAGCACACCACAGACACGCACCCATCACCACCACCACCACCACCACCAAACACCGGCCCCACAAACCCCTGCACATCACACACCACACACACACACCGCACCAGCACCACAAACACCAAACCACACACCATGGCAGCACAGAGAATGCCCAAGTTCACGTCCACTGAGCTGACGGTCATGGTCGACGAGATCATCAAGGTGCACCCACAAATCTATGGGAACCAGGTCCAACAGACACCACTAGCCACCAGAAACAGAATGTGGAGCAGGATCGTAGACCAGGTCAATGCAGTCGGGAACGTGCCACGCAACAGAGCCGAAATCACCAAGAGGTGGCACGACATGAAAAGAGTGGTCAAAAAGAAGGAGGCCAAGAATCGGCAGCTGGCTGACAGGACTGGCGGAGGAAATCCAGCGCTATTTAAGACCTTCAAGGCGTGGGAGGAGAAGGTGCGAGGCATCCTACATCCGGAGAGTCTCACCGGAATACCAGGGGGAGTGGAGGCTGGTAAGTACAAACAAATGTATACCAGCACACCGCTATGTACTCACATGCACTACCACTATGCCATAGCTCCGAGGGACAAACACCCCCATGTCCAGTACACAATACACAAGACATCACTCACACATGCAACAGACTAACTAACAAAACCATGGGGGCATGTGTACAGTCAGCCAGCACCGCAACTCCCACCAGGTCCCCTTGTACTCCAGATGCACCAGAAGGATCACACCCCACACCCACACTCATGTGTCAGCCATAGCTGCACTAACCGACAAGTAACAGGTAAGTAGCCGGAACACAAAGTCAGTGGGTCGGAGGGGGACAGCTGAAGTACAACACCCACCAGGCCCCCAGTCCTACAGCACAGCAAGGTGGAGCACAGCCCACACCCATGTGTCAGCCACTGCAGTGCACACCTTCAGCCGACAGGTAGAAATCTTACCGTACATGGAGGGGTTTCTGTGGGTGGTAAGCCATCACCACAACACACAACACCGCCCCCACTTCCACAGACCAGCAAGATGGAGCACCCCTCCCTCCCAGTACCATATGGCATCCATTGCATTGCGCCCTCCAAACCAACAAGTAGGTAGAGTACTGTACAGGGCGGGGTGTCTGTAGGCATGAGGACAGTATTACGACTAACATTTGGGAAATGTCACGTAGCAGAGGAACACGCAGCACTGCTCCCTGTCATAATCATGTGACCAATGTGCACACGGACATGTATTACAGAGTCATAGCCCACATGAGCCATCACAAATACAGCAACACCCATGGAGCCACGTCTGCATGCACAAGTCCCACTGGAGTACTGACCCACACGGCGGGCACTGTGCCACTCATCACACACATCAGCAACACCATCGAAGTCCTGTCCATGTAGTCGTTACTGCCTGTTCCCCACAAAACGTACAACATCGCCCATGTAAGTCTAACCTGTCTAGAACTAACAGTGTGGAACCCCAGTAATGCACATAAACACCACTGGACCCATGAAACACACAGCCACACAATGCACATCCAACATACCATCCATCTCATCTGTCAGCCCCAGTGTCATGAAAGGTATGTCATCGGAACAGCTGGCCCTCACACAGTAGTCCTGCAAAGATACCTGCCCATCACAAATAATGTGTCTGCAGTGACTGAAGCGCACATCACACTGATTTACAACATACATAATATAGTCAACACCCCAAGAGCACTGCATTGCTGCACATGGCCGAGGGTAGCACGCACACCAAGGAATTGGCCCATCTGCAATACGTCGTGTGGCACACAACCATCACTCACTCACTACAATGCTTGCAGTGTAATGTCCATAAATGATAACAGTGAGCAGATATGCTGGGGATGTCAGACATACACACACCTTTGTCTCTGCACTGTCATGTTGCCAAAACACATGTCCCGTCCTGCACACATATGTCAAAGTATGTACCCCAAAACCATATTTCACCTCAAAAGCGTCGATGGGTCTGGAGCCCGCATACACCCAAGCCACAAAATGTAGGAGTACAGCAACACACACTGATTGTCATCGCTAATCCGCCACATGAACACAACACACAGTTCCATTGCCTTGCTCACGCATACACACATCGTACATCCACACACACGCCACTGGGAAACCTGTGCACCACAGTGCACGAACTGTGAATGTCAGACAACCAATACAAACTTTGCAAGGTGCAACACAATAACCTATCTCATTCTCCCCACAGGTGCCGAACAGCTGGATGCTGGAGAGGGAGACAGCAGCCAGCACAGCCAGTCCGCAAGCCCCCAACCCGGACTCACGGATGTAGAAGACCTGGACACCTCTTCGGACGAGGACCACCTAGCAGGCCCGTCTGGAGTGGCAGGGCCCAACCGCTCCCCAGGGCCCCTCCTACCCACCAACACATCACCCAGGGCTGCTGACCAGTCCCAGACCCCTGCTGCCACGGTCGTTGCGGCCACCACCACCGCCGCAACCACCACCACCACCACGCCATCCCTGGCCACAGCACCTGCGCAAGGGGTGGCACGCCCGTCGTGCTCGACCCTGGGAGCCAGACAGAGGACCGTGGTGACCAATGTGGCGAGTGGGCAGGTCGGTGGCAGCAGTACCGGTGGGAGGAGCAGGGTCAGGCCAACGCCATCTGAGCCTGGGAGCCAAGCCCTGCCGCAAATCTCAAGAGTCCTTGGGGCCTATGAAGAGGCCCAAGGACAATGGGCCAGGTCGGCTGCCGACACGCGGGAGGTCCTTGGGGTGTTGAGGTCCATGGACGCCCATATGGGCCAAATCGTGACCCCTATGGACAAACTTGTGGACCTCATGGCCCAGCAGGTGTTGGGGGGGAGGGCCCAAGCAAGGCCAGCCACACCACCGCTGCCACCACGTGCTGTGGCGCAGGGTCGTGCAACATCTAGTTCCCCTGCGTCCACAGCGAGTGAGCAGTCCTCAGACACCACCAGCAGCCCACCAACACAACCCCCCCCTACCAAACGTGGAAGGGGCCGTCCGAAGAGGAAACAGGTGTCCAGAGAGGACTACGCATGCTCCAAACGCCAGTGAGTCAGTCAGCCACCCTGACCACCTACTGCACTGACTTTGACTACGATCCTACCCCACACTGCCATGTGAATGGCATGTGTCTGTTGGACTGTGGACATAGAACTTCATGGGTACACCTTGACCATCACGCAGCCATGTCCGTCAACTCATTGTCACAGCATGCACCACTTCTGTCATCACCTTGCACACAATCACATTTCACCGCTGTAAATAAATACACCTTGATCACAATCTGCTTCATGTGCCCTGTGTTTAATCAACGATGTGCAACCGCCAACATGAGCAGGAATGCCTCTGCTGTGTGGCATGTAGATAAGCCAGGAGATGTTGTAGGGACCTAGGGGTGAAAATCAGAACAAGAGTCCATTCAATTAGTGTGTCACACACCCATCACACAGTACTTGTCACCAACTACATGCAATGTACACATATCTCACAGAGCAACGGGGCACAATGCCCCAGCCACTGTCAGTGGCATACTACCCTGGACATGGACCATTGCCACACAGCACTCAGTGAACAAAAGGCCTCCGTCACAATGCACACATACACCTGCACAACTACAGCTACATCAGCCTTCGTACATGGTCACTCACCTTCAAGTGAAGTAGCGGGCGATGAGCTGCTGACGCACATTCACAGCTTCCTCCTCTCCACTGTCCTCTTCACTGGACCCGTCCTGGTCTGCAGGCGGGGGCCCGGGCTGATCACCGTCTTCCACTATTTGGGGGATCTGCTTGCGGATAGCCAGATTGTGCAGCATGCAGCATGCCACAACTATCTGGCACACCTTCTGTGGGGAGTACGCCAGTGCACCCCCGGTGCGGTCCAGGCATCTGAATCTGGACTTCAGGAGTCCAAAAGTCCGCTCCACCACACGTCTGGCCCTCCATGTGCCTCATTGTAGCGGACATCAGCTGGTGTCCGAGGATTACGTAATGGGCTGAGCAGCCAAGGCCCATTCGGATAAGCAGAGTCCCCTGGGTGTGAGGAATACCGAGATTAGTTGCAATTCCAACTGTCCCCAAGATAGCATCGCACACCAGGCACGCTACACGAGTACACATACTCACCAACAATCCAAGCACGGTCCGGTTGCAGATTGGTCATCAGACGTGGTAGGATGCTGTTGCGCATGATGTGTGAGTCATGGGCCGATCCTGGAAACTTCGCACACACGTGTGTAATGACCATGTCCGCAAGGCACACCACTTGCACATTCAGGGAGTGGAAGTGCTTCCGATTCCTATATATGTGCTCCATGGCCTGTGGTGCTACAAGGCCAATATGGGTGCAATCTATTGCACCAACAACGTGGGGGATCCGTCCAAGGGCATAGAAATCACCCTTCACTGCCGCCAATTCACGAGCCCTGGGGAATCGTATGTACCGGTTCCTGTACAGCATCATAGCTGACAGTACATCACGTAGCACCATGCTGAACATGGGATGGGACATCCCACTTCCACTGTCCACTGTGTGTTGGAATGACCCAGTGGCGAAGAAATGTAGTGCAGCCATCACCTTAGCCGTGGGGGTAAATGCAGTCGGATACACCCTGCGAGGACGGAGGTGGGGTTCCAACAAGGCACATAGGCGATGCAGGGTGGGTCGGTCCAGTCGGAATTTCCGGATTACCTCCACGTCCTCCATGTGTGACAGCAATTGTTAGGGGCGATGTATGTTTGGTCTCCTCCTAGGAAAGATGGAAGTGGACACATGTCAAAGCAACACGCCACATGGCATTTCCACAAACACAAAACAAAAATGACTGACCAAGCAATTGAATCACAGAACAGCTGACAAGTAGGGACAGCACAGCCACAATACACTTACACAGGTCCCCTTACCAATAGCAATGAGCAGTGACACAAACCATTGCTATGAGCATGCACATGGGGATTTAGGCCTTAACAACTTGTAAGGCATGACGATGATATCAGACTGCATATTTGGGAAGCGGCAACACCACGGCAATATAACTAGCTGCTGTGCCTGACACAGCTTCCGAGGCTGGGTGAGTATGGCACACACCAACAACGCAATGGACACAGGCTGAGCGGCAAAAACAAGTGGGTCCTGTTGCACAAGGGGATATGAGACAGTCATTGATGTCCCTACTTCACCCTATGTACAGCACTGTACGGATCACACCTCCAAAGCACATTGACAGGTGTACACATTGATAGCTCCATGACAACACAGCTGTGTGATTGCAAATACACATCACAAGTGACACGTAACGTAGCACGTGCCAAGTGGGAGATGTGCATAGTCAAAGATGGCATGTGTGTGCATATGCATGTCCCATGCTCCCAAGCCAATGTGTACATGATGATGTGCCAACAGACATGTGGAGGCTGAGCACTGGCCGTCCCTGCCCATGCGCACAGCATGTTGTGGCCCTGTCCAGTGTGGACCTGCTCCCACACACAAGTCATGGCCACACCTGCAGATGCATTGCGCACATCATACTGTGTAGTGCACATGGCATCAGCGGACTGTACCCGCCATGGGCCAGGCCCTTACGGCCAACTCCAATGGCCCTCGCGGTTGCACCCTGCGTGTCCCGCAATGGAGGAAAGCGTCACGGGCCAGCTGGAAGAAGGCCATCGTCTGCAATTTAAGCAGGCAGACACGGTACACCAATTGCAGTGGCTTGGACCCACTGAAACTGCCCCAGGGGGCTATATAAGTGTGGGAGTGAGACCGCCATTACCACAGCTACCAGGGACTGCAGCCTGGCATCCCTCAACAACACCTGCTGCTGCCACCTGTCCACCTTAACGTCGATGACGCTGAAGATATGTCCATGTCCACTCACCAGCGAGGAGCTGGAGATCCTGGATTCCGAGCTCCATGCACACTGCACATGGCTATCCCTTGCAAAAGTTGTGTGTGTGAGACAACCACAGTGTGTGTGGGAGTGCATGTGGGGGTCACACATGTCGTTGATCCGCAGCACCATGAGTCAGAGCCTGTGGGGTTCCAACATGCACTGCTCACCATGCTTACTGCAGGTGGCAGGGGTATGTGAGCTCTCGGGCGCTTTGCCATGTCTGTCCCTCCTGAGTGGTGGTACATGGCAACTTCATGTCAGACATCCAGTGACACAGCCAATTGGCAATGCAGGTCTCAGAGCACTTGTTGCTCGTGAGAATGGCAGGCTGGGGCCATGCTGCCCTTCTCAGTCCCAGCAGGCCTGGGCTGCACATTGACTGCACAATGCCAGTAGGTGACAACACAGACTGCCCAGTGGGTTACATGTGTCTCCTGTTCAGGACCCTCCGGAAAAGCACTAACTCAGCACTGTCGATTGGACACACCATGCCTCGTGATAGGGATGTGTGTGAGAGATAGTGGCACAGAATGTGACCTCCATTGCGGGGTGGGCCATGCACAGGGCGAGTATGTTGATGGTTGTGCAGTGTTGGACACAGTGGGTACACCCACACAGATGTGTTGCCTTGTGATCTTTGTGTAGGTCCACCTGACAATGGACAGTAGATGTGGACAGGCTACACATTGCTCGATGTGCTGTCAACCTGCATGTGAATGGGTTGGTCAGGTACTGTGTACACACTCCCAGCAGCATGCATTCACGTTGTGGTGTACACATGCTGTTAGGCCATGTCCGATTATTTCCTGGCTCTGTTGCACGTCTCGGAGTATTTGGGATGGGTCAGCAGCAAGCCACTGTGATTGGTGGATGTGGGTGATGTTGAGAAGTGCATTAGTGACATTCCAAGCCTCCTGTGCACCATCCCTGCAGTTGGAATTCCTCCAGCCCAAGGACTTGTGAGGAGCCATTGCTACCAAGTTGATGCCTTTGTGTGTGTGTGACCGCCAGTGCAGCCAATTGCCCAAAGGGTGTGACGGCATCTGCCGGATGGGCCACTAGGTGGCGTTGATGGATCGGGGGATGCCCCCTCGTATTGTCAGGTTAGCACGGCGCTGCATTACACCAGTAATGGTCTGCATCTTGACAGTCACACGGCCTGTGCCGGATGCACGTTAGTTGGGGCATCAGCAGCAAGCAAGTTTACAGTCTTGTGTGATGGTGTCTTTTGCTGTGAGAGGCAGCATGTGTCCACAGCCTACCCATGATCTGGGTAATGTGATGTTTGTTTTGTGATGCAGTGTGTAGTAACTGTAGTCTGTGCTGTGTGCATCTGACATGCATATGCTAGTCCTGGGGCTTAAGATGCAATTAGGGCACTCTGCATTCCCAATGCACTCGGAGTCATAGCCCTCAGGTACAACCTGTAGTAGGCTGGAGTGGCTATTCACATGTATGTTAGGGGCACTGTGCCTACTCTGATTTCGGTCGGACATATGTGTGCGATGCCTCACCTCATGACTCTGGTACTTGCACATCCAGCTCACCGTGCAACAACAGTTGTGCTCGTGTGAACGACAGGTGGATGGCATGGGCTCATGGCCATTGTGGGCTGTCAGGTTGCAGTCTGTGTGAGTAGTTTCCCATTTGGCTCCATGCAGGTATGTTTTTGGCCTAATTACATAGTGGTCATCCTTGCCACCATCAGGATTGTGGTTGTGCACAACGCGAGTTGGGGCTATGGTCGCAGGGTGACTCAGGCCATGGGTAGTGCGATGTGCACTACATTCGTGGCACTAATTAGCGGATTCCTTTCCTGTACGCCAGCCATTGGGTGTTGATTGTGGTGGCTGTATACTATTGCACAGGTATCGTGCAACATGTGGATTTGGGTATGTTCTGTGCTGCTTCCCTTGCACATGTCTAGGTCATTGATGCCAGATGAGTGGGACCACCTCGCTCTCTCTCATGTGGCATCTCCCCTGGGTGCTGAGGGACAGGGGACGCTCAACAGTGGGGTGGCTTCGGATGTAGCAGCTGCACAGCTGCTGAGTGAGACAGTTGTGACCTGCGCCTCAGAGGGGCTAGACGTGTGCTGGATGAATGACAAGCCCAGTGGGCAATTTCGGCATCATCTGAGGACTGAGGTGATACATCCATGTTGTATGACACAAGGGACGTGGACTCTGGGTCTTCTTCAGCCACGCGGAGGCCAATGACCGCCCTCCCATCCACTTCCACTGGTGCAACACGTGTCGGCACAGGGATGAAGGATAGGGTGTCCTTCACACCAGGCACAGCTGCCCCATCACATGTGACCCCTGCTGCCCTCAGTGCTGGGTCTGTTGAGCTGATGCGCCATCTGTGCGTGGGGCAGACAGCTCTCCTCACTTACGACATTGCCCATGACATCACTTAGCCGCAGGAGACATGGATGATGGAGGGCCCACATGTACGCGTGGGTGGACTACACCAGACCGTCCAATGGTTGTCACCCCCAGTGAAGGTGTGCCTTCAACTGCGCCAATCTCAGACTGACATTCCTGACCCTTTCCCCAGCCCCTGGGGAGTGGCACATCTGACGGCAGCAGTGCACGAGTCCTAAATCGGAGTAGTGGGGGACTCTGACGTCCCGACCGGATGTGACATGTTGGAAGGTGGCTTGCACCGTCAGACTTAATGGCCTCCCCTCCCTCACCCCAATTTGCGTTTGCATCTGAGAAGCCAGCGCGTGCACAGGCAGCTCCGAGCTCGCACCAGAGAGGCCAAAGAGTGTATGTGTGGGTCCATTTGAACGAGTTGTCTGTCTCGCGGTATAATCAGTGGCGGGACGCCGTCCACCTGCGTGGTACCCCGACTCGAGACCTGGACAACATTGACAATGCATGACAGGCTCCGCAGTCCGGATACACCACCTGCAACACACAGAGGCTGTAGCTGCCCTAGCGGCCCAGGCCGCGTACAACTGGAGCTAATGGACCCACACATTCACTCTTTGACCTCTCTGGGGCGAGCTTGGAGCTGCTTGTGCACGTGCTGGCTTCTCTGTTGCAATGGCATGTAACGTGTGTGGGGAAATAGGCAATGAGTGCAATGGTGCGAGCCACCTTCCGTGACGTCACTCCCGGGCGCGATGTGTGCGTCCCCCCACTACTTATATTTGACTTGTGCCATGCTGCACAATGAGGATGTGTTGCCTGCGTGATGTGACCAGGAGGAGCGCGCCATGACCTCTCACCCACCATGCTCCACTGCCATCCCGTGCCCTGGATAGCCCGTGTAGGTGGACAATGTTGGGGATACACCTGGTCGACAGGGGATGTGCATGCCTTGGCAAGGGCCTGGCGGACGCACAGCAGTATCCAGCATGTCCCCAGAGGGTGGGCTGATGTCTACACCTGATGCAGCATCTTTCGTGTGGCCGCCTGTTGTGCACACACGTGTTCACATTCATCCCCAGACAGGTGGTCTTTACAAATGCCCAAGACAGCGGTAATCTAGTGCTCCCGAATCCTCCCAACACAGTGTGTTTCAACATTGCATGTGCGCACCTACCCGTCACACCCACCCACCTGGGCCAAGCGTAACTCCCGCTTCACATGACACATGTGTGTCTTCCACAGTTGTGCTACTCTCTCAGGGCCGGACCTGCAACTGTCCCGTAGCACACACACAGCACCGAGTCGTACTGGCATCCTGTTAGATTGGTAGGCACACTCACACATCTCCTTCTGACACAGTGGTGGCTGTGATGGATATTGTGACTGCCATGGCAGTGTTGGCTGGCCATGGCAGGGCACACAAACACACATTGCATCCGCGGCACTACGTGTCACTACTCGGCACATCGAACTGGGCACTGTCCCTGGGGTAGATGAGTTATGCCGCCTGTCGATGTAATCTGTGACTGGATGCTGTTGTTCCTGTAGTCGGTTGTATCTGTGTAGTTGATTATTGCAGTTGTTGCAGTGTGTGCTTGGTTAAGTGGGGCACATGCCGTGTATGTGACCTCGCGATACAAAAGGGGATGATGGACGGAATGCTTGAGCCAATCAAACACTCACCCCCAGTCAACTGATCTGGGTTTAATCCATCATCATTCTTTAGCTCACTCCACCACCCCAGTTCAGACATGGCCATATGCAAATCAGTCTGACCCTGTGCCTCATGGGAACAGTCCAGCCCGAACTGCCAAGCCATGTCTTCCCTGGACCGGAAACAAGCATCCTAGGACCGGTTTCTGGCATTCCAGCCGTCATCAGCCAGGCTTGCTTGAATCCAGTGGCAAAGTGAGCAAGGGACCCACGTCTGGGCATACCCCCGCCAACTTAGGGCGAACAAAGCGATACAAAAGGGGATGATGGACGGAACGCTTGAGCCAATCAAACACTCACCCCCAGTCAACTGATCTGGGTTTAATCCATCATCATTCTTTAGCTCACTCCACCACCCCAGTTCAGACATGGCCATATGCAAATCAGTCTGACCCTGTGCCTCATGGGAACAGTCCAGCCCGAACTGCCAAGCCATGTCTTCCCTGGACCGGAAACAAGCATCCTAGAACCGGTTTCTGGCATTCCAGCCGTCATCAGCCAGGCTTGCTTGAATCCAGTGGCAAAGTGAGCAAGGGACCCACGTCTGGGCATACCCCCGCCAACTTAGGGCGAACAAGCGATACAAAAGGGGATGATGGACGGAACGCTTGAGCCAATCAAACACTCACCCCCAGTCAACTGATCTGGGTTTAATCCATCATCATTCTTTAGCTCACTCCACCACCCCAGTTCAGACATGGCCATATGCAAATCAGTCTGACCCTGTGCCTCATGGGAACAGTCCAGCCCGAACTGCCAAGCCATGTCTTCCCTGGACCGGAAACAAGCATCCTAGGACCGGTTTCTGGCATTCCAGCCGTCATCAGCCAGGCTTGCTTGAATCCAGTGGCAAAGTGAGCAAGGGACCCACGTCTGGGCATACCCCCGCCAAATTAGGGCGAACAAAGCGATACAAAAGGGGATGATGGACGGAACGCTTGAGCCAATCAAACACTCACCCCCAGTCAACTGATCTGGGTTTAATCCATCATCATTCTTTAGCTCACTCCACCACCCCAGTTCAGACAAGGCCATATGCAAATCAGTCTGACCCTGTGCCTCATGGGAACAGTCCAGCCCGAACTGCCAAGCCATGTCTTCCCTGGACCGGAAACAAGCATCCTAGGACCGGTTTCTGGCATTCCAGCCGTCATCAGCCAGGCTTGCTTGAATCCAGTGGCAAAGTGAGCAAGGGACCCACATCTGGGCATACCCCGCCAACTTAGGGCGAACAAAGCGATACAAAGGGGATGATGGACGGAACGCTTGAGCCAATCAAACACTCACTCCCAGTCAACTGATCTGGGTTTAATCCATCATCATTCTTTAGCTCACTCCACCACCCCAGTTCAGACATGGCCATATGCAAATCAGTCTGACCCTGTGCCTCATGGGAACAGTCCAGCCCGAACTGCCAAGCCATGTCTTCCCTGGACCGGAAACAAGCATCCTAGGACCGGTTTCTGGCATTCCAGCCGTCATCAGCCAGGCTTGCTTGAATCCAGTGGCAAAGTGAGCAAGGGACCCACGTCTGGGCATACCCCCGCAAACTTAGGGCGAACAAGCGATACAAAGGGGATGATGGACGGAACGCTTGAGCCAATCAAACACTCACCCCCAGTCAACTGATCTGGGTTTAATCCATCATCATTCTTTAGCTCACTCCACCACCCCAGTTCAGACATGGCCATATGCAAATCAGTCTGACCCTGTGCCTCATGGGAACAGTCCAGCCCGAACTGCCAAGCCATGTCTTCCCTGGACCGGAAACAAGAATCCTAGAACCGGTTTCTGGCATTCCAGCCGTCATCAGCCAGGCGTGCTTGAATCCAGTGGCAAAGTGAACAAGGGACCCACGTCTGGGCATACCCCGCCAACTTAGGGCGAACAAAGCGATACAAAGGGGATGATGGACGGACAGCTTGAGCCAATCAAACACTCACCCCCAGTCAACTGATCTGGGTTTAATCCATCATCATTCTTTAGCTCACTCCACCACCCCAGTTCAGACATGGCCATATGCAAATCAGTCTGACCCTGTGCCTCATGGGAACAGTCCAGCCCGAACTGCCAAGCCATGTCTTCCCTGGACCGGAAACAAGCATCCTAGGACCGGTTTCTGGCATTCCAGCCGTCATCAGCCAGGCTTGCTTGAATCCAGTGGCAAAGTGAGCAAGGGACCCACGTCTGGGCATACCCCCGCCAACTTAGGGCGAACAAGCGATACAAAGGGGATGATGGACGGAACGCTTGAGCCAATCAAACACTCACCCCCAGTCAACTGATCTGGGTTTAATCCATCATCATTCTTTAGCTCACTCCACCACCCCAGTTCAGACATGGCCATATGCAAATCAGTCTGACCCTGTGCCTCATGGGAACAGTCCAGCCCGAACTGCCAAGCCATGTCTTCCCTGGACCGGAAATAAGCATCCTAGGACCGGTTTCTGGCATTCCAGCCGTCATCAGCCAGGCTTGCTTGAATCCAGTGGCAAAGTGAGCAAGGGACCCACGTCTGGGCATACCCCCGCCAACTTAGGGCGAACAAAGCGATACAAAAGGGGATGATGGATGGAACGTTTGAGCCAATCAAACACTCACCCCCAGTTGACTGGGGGTGAGTGTTTGATTGGCTCAAACGTTCCGTCCATCATCCCCTTTTGTATCGCTTTGGTCGCCCTAAGTTGGCGGTGGTATGCCCAGACGTGGGTCCCTTGCTCACTTTGCCACTGGATTCAAGCAAGCCTGGCTGATGACGGCTGAAATGCCAGAAACCGGTCCTAGGATGCTTGTTTCCGGTCCAGGGAAGACATGGCTTGGCAGTTCGGGCTGGACTGTTCCCATGAGGCACAGGGTCAGACTGATTTGCATATGGCCATGTCTGAACTGGGTTGGTGGAGTGAGCTTAAGAATGATGATGGATTAAACCCAGATCAGTTGACTGGGGTGAGTGTTTGATTGGCTCAAACGTTCCGTCCATCATCCCCTTTGTATCGCTTTGTTCGCCCTAAGTTGGCGGGGTATGCCCAGACGTGGGTCCCTTGCTCACTTTGCCACTGGATTCAAGCAAGCCTGGCTGATGACGGCTGAAATGCCAGAAACCGGTCCTAGGATGCTTGTTTCCGGTCCAGGAAGACATGGCTTGGCAGTTCGGGCTGGACTGTTCCCATGAGGCACAGGGTCAGACTGATTTGCATATGGCCATGTCTGAACTGGGGTGGTGGAGTGAGCTAAAGAATGATGATGGATTAAACCCAGATCAGTTGACTGGGGGTGAGTGTTTGATTGGCTCAAACGTTCCGTCCATCATCCCCTTTTGTATCGCTTTGATCGCCCTAAGTTGGCGGGGGTATGCCCAGACGTGGGTCCCTTGCTCACTTTGCCACTGGATTCAAGCAAGCCTGGCTGATGATGGCTGAAATGCCAGAAACCGGTCCTAGGATGCTTGTTTCCGGTCCAGGGAAGACATGGCTTGGCAGTTCGGGCTGGACTGTTCCCATGAGGCACAGGGTCAGACTGATTTGCATATGGCCATGTCTGAACTGGGGTGGTGAAGTGAGCTAAAGAATGATGATGGATTAAACCCAGATCAGTTGACTGGGGGTGAGTGTTTGATTGGCTCAAACGTTCCGTCCATCATCCCCTTTGTATCGCTTGGTCGCCCTAAGTTGGCGGGGTATGCCCAGACGTGGGTCCCTTGCTCACTTTGCCACTGGATTCAAGCAAGCCTGGCTGATGACTGCTGAAATGCCAGAAACCGGTCCTAGGATGCTTGTTTCCGGTCCAGGGAAGACATGGCTTGGCAGTTCGGGCTGGACTGTTCCCATGAGGCACAGGGTCAGACTGATTTGCATATGGCC
Source organism: Calotriton arnoldi (assembly GCA_963921515.1). Classification (NCBI taxonomy): domain Eukaryota; kingdom Metazoa; phylum Chordata; class Amphibia; order Caudata; family Salamandridae; genus Calotriton; species Calotriton arnoldi. The sequence goes on from CAWUFW010022629.1 coordinate 79,522, forward strand.
ATGTCTGAACTGGGGTGGTGGAGTGAGCTAAAGAATGATGATGGATTAAACCCAGATCAGTTGACTGGGGGTGAGTGTTTGATTGGCTCAAACGTTCCGTCCATCATCCCCTTTGTATCGCTTTGGTCGCCCTAAGTTGGCGGGGGTATGCCCAGACGTGGGTCCCTTGCTCACTTTGCCACTGGATTCAAGCAAGCCTGGCTGATGACGGCTGAAATGCCAGAAACCGGTCCTAGGATGCTTGTTTCGGTCCAGGGAAGACATGGCTTGGCAGTTCGGGCTGGACTGTTCCCATGAGGCACAGGGTCAGACTGATTTGCATATGGCCATGTCTGAACTGGGGTGGTGGAGTGAGCTAAAGAATGATGATGGATTAAACCCAGATCAGTGACTGGGGGTGAGTGTTTGATTGGCTCAAACGTTCCGTCCATCATCCCCTTTTGTATCGCTTTGGTCGCCCTAAGTTGGCGGGGGTATGCCCAGACGTGGGTCCCTTGCTCACTTTGCCACTGGATTCAAGCAAGCCTGGCTGATGACGGCTGGAATGCCAGAAACCGGTCCTAGGATGCTTGTTTCCGGTCCAGGGAAGACATGGCTTGGCAGTTCAGGCTGGACTGTTCCCATGAGGCACAGGGTCAGACTGATTTGCATATGGCCATGTCTGAACTGGGGTGGTGGAGTGAGCTAAAGAATGATGATGGATTAAACCCAGATCAGTTGACTGGGGGTGAGTGTTTGATTGGCTCAAACGTTCCGTCCATCATCCCCTTTTGTATCGCTTTGGTCGCCCTAAGTTGGCGGGGGTATGCCCAGACGTGGGTCCCTTGCTCACTTTGCCACTGGATTCAAGCAAGCCTGGCTGATGACAGCTGAAATGCCAGAAACCGGTCCTAGGATGCTTGTTTCCGGTCCAGGGAAGACATGGCTTGGCAGTTCGGGCTGGACTGTTCCCATGAGGCACAGGGTCAGACTGATTTGCATATGGCCATGTCTGAACTGGGGTGGTGGAGTGAGCTAAAGAATGATGATGGATTAAACCCAGATCAGTTGACTGGGGGTGAGTGTTTGATTGGCTCAAACGTTCCGTCCATCATCCCCTTTTGTATCGCTTTGGTCGCCCTAAGTTGGCGGGGGTATGCCCAGACGTGGGTCCCTTGCTCACTTTGCCACTGGATTCAAGCAAGCCTGGCTGATGACGGCTGAAATGCCAGAAACCGGTCCTAGGATGCTTGTTTCCGGTCCAGGGAAGACATGGCTTGGCAGTTCGGGCTGGACTGTTCCCATGAGGCACAGGGTCAGACTGATTTGCATATGGCCATGTCTGAACTGGGGTGGTGGAGTGAGCTAAAGAATGATGATGGATTAAACCCAGATCAGTTGACTGGGGGTGAGTGTTTGATTGGCTCAAACGTTCCGTCCATCATCCCCTTTGTATCGCTTTGGTCGCCCTAAGTTGGCGGGGTATGCCCAGACTTGGGTCCCTTGCTCACTTTGCCACTGGATTCAAGCAAGCCTGGCTGATGACGGCTGAAATGCCAGAAACCGGTCCTAGGATGCTTGTTTCCGGTCCAGGGAAGACATGGCTTGGCAGTTCGGGCTGGACTGTTCCCATGAGGCACAGGGTCAGACTGATTTGCATATGGCCAGCTGCATGCAAGTAGGTTAGTATTCAGTTGCAATTATCAAGATTAAAAATAAGGGCACAAGAACTCAACCTTATTGCACCTTACTTTGGATCCCCATTTGTGGTTTGAAAGTTCCAGTTGGCTCAGCCTTATCGGATCTTTACCAAGTATACCACCTTGACATCGGAAAGCCTCACAGGATATTACCCCAATATACTACCATAACACCGCAGAGTCTGATATGATCGTAATCCAGTAAAACATCAAAGAGCCTCATAGGATCTTAATCTGGTATAACACCTAAAGTCTCACTGGATTTTAATACAGTGTAACACCGAAGAGCTTCATGGGATTGTACCCCTTTGCAACACAACAACATCAAACAGCCTCATAGGATCTTAACCCACAACTCCAACATACCAAGGTACCTTCTAGGATCATGATTCAATAAAACACCATAAGACCAAAGCTCCTCATAGGATTTTAATGCATTGTAACACATAAGTGACTCATAGGATCTAAATCCAGCATAACACCAAAGCCCACTGATGGAGTGAGGTTTGTAAAGTACATCCTCATGAAGTTAAAATAACCCCATAATGATGTATTGACTGCATGAATTAATCAACACTGAACGCACACATTTACATAAAGGGGCAAATGCATTATAATATACTAAACCATGTTGGCAAGAGTACGTATTAATTGTTTGCGCATTGAAAAACCGTACTACTGCATGTTTATGCTGTGTTGTACATTGCACATTTTGCATGTTGTGCACGAATAATAGAAAAGCTGCTTTAAATTAATAGCTTTCGCTAGGTAATAATTAACACAAGGTATTAGTATGGTGGGAGGTAAACATAATGGGTTTATTTTCATGAATTAATATTCTTTTGTGTTTGTTTATTTTAGTACGGGATTGGGCCTGCATGAAAATGGTCTCTCTTTGAAACCAGCATGTGGCTGGCCTAGTCGGTGCGGAGTGCGCATGTGCGAAGAAGGATTGCCTGCTCGCAGACTACAGAGTGTACCCGATGATGCAATCCGTGTGAAGGCCGTGTTGACCTCTGTCTTATTGTTTATGTGCCAAGATGCAACTTCGACTGTGGGAACAGCCAGCACTACGTGCAATGCCAATGTGAAAGCGGATGACATGATTAACATTGTATCAAAAAGTATAATTATGAATGTTAGACTTATATGTATGCAATGGTCTTAAATCCTTCCTTTGTTAGAACCGGTATAGGATGGATTAGTGGGGAGAACTGGATGAGGCGACCCTAGTATGATTTACGACAACCAATCATAGTCCGAGTTTTTACTGGTACTGCAACATTGTAAGATAGCGTGATGAGGAGAAAAGTATAATTGATATCCCAATAGGGGTGTGGCGACGCAATTCTCTCAGACACACAAGATGAGAACAGGCGAGACAAGGCAAGAGAGAGATGGAGAGAGAGAGTGAGAAGATCAGAGTCTGAAGAGCAGCCCTGCACAGGGAAAGAGAACTTTAGGTACGAGAACGTCACGGGAGTGCTTGGGAGGAGATTGCGACCGAGGAGGTAGATTAAGTGGGAGATTAATTTAATAGTTAGTGTATGGCAAGTTTAGCTGCATCTGTCATTTTAACTTTGTTCTCTGAGCCTATCTTTGAGGACCCTTTGCCACAACCTCGGCCAAGGAAGTGGGTTTCCTGATTCTTTGGTGGGTATTACCCTCCTTGTTTGCTTTAGTTTGCAAAGTATAATTCTGCAAGTTTATGCTGTACCTTCTCTTCCCCATTCCTGATGCACGCTTTGATATCGATGCAAATGATTCATTTTGATTTCATTGCTTGATAATTTGTTCTCTAATGTGCAATCTTGTGTATGCACTGATAATAAAAATAAGAGCATTGAATAATATAAAATCATTAACTGAATAAATGACTTTTTGGTTATTTAGTTAAGTATTAAACTGTTTAGTTAATCATGGTCACCATCAACTCTTCAACTAATGGTCCATCGACCAAAGGAAGAAGAAAGTTGATTTACAAATAGATAGAATTATATACAAATGTTATTAATGTGAAGTATAGTGTTGAACTTAATAAAACTGACAAAATAATCCCCCCAAATCCAGCGCCTGTCTTCAGGGATCACTTTATGGGTAATGTGTGATGGGCCCCGTTGTTTGGTAAAGCAATTTATGTGTGATGAGACTTCTTTTGGTCCCTGGTTTCAGAATTTAGGGGTTCCACTGGATCAGTTTTTCTGGTAGCAGAATGATGGTTATTATTGATTAGTTTGGTGATTTATTGATTATTGAATATATGTTTAACATTTATGTAAAATGAGTTAGTGTTACGTTTCTATGTAGTCTTTGGAACACAGGTACGGAAGGGTATCTGGGAAGCCGGCAGAGTAAGAATCAGCCTGAAATAAGGCAGAGGAAAAGTGTGAGAAGTGAAATCATACGGGAATAAGTACATTGTCTGTTTAGGTTATTTTAGGGACTATTGAGTGTATATGTGATAGCGAAGAGTCCACCTGTGAAACTTTGGCCTTGTCCCCAGAAGAGTAGTGAGACCTCCTTTTTTTACAATAAAAGGGTCCTCTTATGAAATTTTGGCCTTATCCCTAAGGAAGTAACAGGTCCTCTCCTAGCTTGAATGAAGGGAAGGATAGCGGAATTGTTATACTTACCCGCATTGAAAGAAATATTCTTGAGAGTGAAAAACTATATCTCTCTGTAGTAAACAGACAGTGTGGTATTGTTTTATGTTGTGACTAATAAGTTATTTTAAAGAAAAACCGGACTTAGAAACGGCCGATAATTTTTGTAAAGGGAGGGTCAGCAGCAGGAGGAGAAGCTGACGTCACAGAAAGCCGCAATGGCATTGGTCATTTGGTAAAGACAGAGCGAGCACCGATTGGTTGGTTGGTGTGAGCTGCGCTGGTATTGGACAGAATAGCGGAGAAGTCGAAAGCTTTGATTGGAGGAGTTAAGAGTGTGTCGCGCTGACATTGGCTAGGTGTTTAAGGAAGTGAAAGAGTTCAATTGGTGAATTATAGTAAAGTGTGTTGATAAAGATTTGTATCGAGTGAAGGTGTTGAATAAGTGACGAAAATGTATTTCGAACCACCGCAACAGGAGAAATTGACTTTGTTTGGCAAAATAAAAAGATTCTTTAAAAAGGACAAACCAGTAATAACAAGAGAAGGAGTTCCTATCCCTCCACCAAAGACACCAGCGTCTTATATGATGTTAAAGTATGGTTATCACACATGTATTTGGATAGAAAACTGGGTAGGATATACGAAGAATGATGGTGTGTTAGCTTTTCCAGAGCATGGTTCTTTTAATTTAGCAGTATTGCGTAACTTGAGAGATAAAATGATGGCATTAGACCCGAGACGTAGACCTACACAGTTTGAAGCGCTAGTAGAATGGGAAGATGAAATGTATGAAAGAGAAAGACACAGAAGTGGTAGAGTTAATAGATTCATGTTTGGAAGATTTCATGATGAAAGACATGAAGATAGAATGAAGAGGTGGAGAAATGGAGAGATAACTGAAGGATTAAATCCAGTTTTAATGGTAGGAGAGGCGGAAGGAAATAAGTGTAAGGAGAAAAAGAGACATTTGGAGGAATTTGGTTATGGATATAACCTGAATGAAACTGATGATGAGCTGCTGGGTGACATATTAGTTAAACGACCACGTCCTTATCAGGAGAATTGCGCGATGGTGACACCAAATGCACCATCAATGGAAGCCCCAATGACACCACAAACGATACCAGTTCCAACTGTAAGTGATGTAGAGCAGGAAAGAGAAGTAGAATTTGCCATGCAAACTAAAGAATTAGTTGAAAAATTGAATCAGATGAATATGAAAATACATACAATAACTGTGCCAGTGACCATATGTCCAGCGATACCTGTATTTGAAAATAGACTTGTCCATGAACCTTCCTTAACTGTCCCGTTAAACTCTGTTATAACATCAGCTAGTAGTAGAATTAATGCTGTAAATGTCATAAGTGAACAGCCAAATACAGTTCCTAGGTCAACACCTCCAACTAATTTAACAATAATCGAAACGCCTAAAGAAGTAATGCAGTTACAGCCCAAAATGATAGAGTTGGATGAGATTTCCAGAAGTGAGGTTTCAATAGGTCCTACCACTGAAGAATTAGATGATTGGGTGAAAGGGTTACAAAGGAGAAAAACACAACCACAGCCTATAGATGCATGTAAGCTAAAAGTAGATTTGGAAGAAATGATAATTGGAACCATAAGTCCAGACAGGTTAAAGACTTATCAAGATGATGAATTGATGTATCTGTGTAAGAGTATTACTTGGAAAGCGGAAAATCTACATGAAAGAATAGTGGAAGCTGCAGAGGAGTTGGGAATGGATATAGAAAGATCAAAGGTGTTGCAAAAGACATATAGAGTGGATTTCACTGAAAAGGATATAGAAAATATGAATACATCTGGTAGACGATTGCAGATAAAAGAATTAATGGTTGTTTTGAGAAAATAGGGAGATGTTGAAAGATGGAAAGGTAGATGGATGAGGAAGAAAGAAGAATTAGCTGCTAAAGAAATACATTTGCGTCCTGTGAGAGAAGTGGAAAATGTAGCTTTGGAATGTCCTATGAGGGAAGTTCCAGGAGGAGGTTATGTGCATGTTCCTTGGACTAGACAGGATATATTGTCTTTCACCAATGAGTTTCCTAGGTTGAGAGAGAAACCTGTGGAATGGTACAAACAAGTTGAGAGGTTTGTGAAAGTATCGAAGGTATTGTTAAAAGATCTAGATGGTTTGTTTGAAATTGTTGTCCCTGCAGATTTATGGACTGAATGTAAGATTACAGTAGATTGGCCAAAAGATGAATATCCTAGAGATGCCAAAACAGGAGCACCTTCTGATGAAGTGATGAAAAAATATCATCAAGTGATTACCTTCTTGAAAAGCAAAATTTCCCCTAAGGAAACGGATTGGGTAAAAATAGATAGAACAACTCAAGAACCAAAGGAGTCTGTGCATGCGTATTATAAGAGGTTATTGCAAGTCTTTAAACAGTATAGTGGTTTTGAGAATATTGGAGACAAAGATATGGGTCATTTTGTGTATAGGTTTGTGTATGGATTAAGACCTGAAATTAGTCAGATGATACAGCAGCATATGTTGTGCTGGCAAGCCAAAACTATCGACGAGATTTTGAGGTATGCGAAGTATTGTAGCGACGACATTGAATCTCGTCATCACAAATTAAAAGAAAGGATAATGTGGGCACAAGTAAAGGTAGCAGAGCAGCAAGAAACTCAGTTGAATTATCAGGCTATAAACCAAATGGGAGGAGTTGATCAGAATGCTCAGAAATCTACTGGAGGTAGAGGTAGAGGACAAATGAGTAGAGAAGAGGCAAAAAAGAAATTTCCTTGTCATGGATGCAGAAAGTATGGACATTGGAAGAATTAGTGTAGATCAGTGCAGAGGAGTAATGGAGGAAATCAAATTTTCACCCCAAAGGTGCAGAGTGAGATAGTTGTGCAGCAGACACCACAACAGCAGGTAGTCACTACCCAATATCAGGTCCCGCAACCACCGTTACCATATAGTGTAAATGCTCAAAAATACAGTGCAGATACAGGATTTCACGGAGGAGATCAGGTTGGTAAAAATACTAACACAAATGTGATTCCCCAATTTTGGATGCAATGTGATGGAAGTGATGTTGAGTCGAGTCAATGACGGTGCCTGAGGGGGGAGGAAGAGTGCGTGCTTGGCGCTACTCTAGAGGTAGATCAGTCAGGTCCATTCGTGGATGGAAAAGTGGAAGGTAATGATATCACCTTTCTTGTGGACACTGGTGCTACCCGTTCTACAGTGAGAGCAGCAGAAATTCCAAAACTACCCCTCTCGGGAGAGACTATCCAAGTAGTAGAAGTCTCAAATAAACAGATACATACTCCAGTTACTAAACTAATTGAAGTGCATATTGGTCCCTTTAAAGACATACATCGATTTGTAGTGTGTGACTCGAGTCCAGTAAATTTGTTAGGTAGGGATTTACTGTGCAAGATGAATTGCACAATTTATTGCACACCGGATGGTATTGCATTTCAGACACCTGATGAGGATGTTGCGTTTAAAATGGTGTTAGCAAAGCAAGGAACAGAAGTCAATGAGTTATATTCGCTTCTGACAGACAAAAGTGTGCCTGAAGAATTAATGAAAATAGTGAATCCAGAAGTATGGGATTTCTCAGGACAGGAGATTGGATTGATGAAGAAAGTAGATCCAATTAGAATCACAGTGAAAGATGGTGTTGACTATCCAAATACACCACAGTATAAAATGAAACCAGAAGTGATAGCAGGAATAACTCCTGTAATTGATCAAATGATTGAACAAGGAATTTTGAAAGAGTTAATGAGTAGTCCTTGTAATTCACCTACTATGGGATTGAAAAAGCCAAAAGGAACTTATAGAATGGTACAAGATTTGAGAAAGATAAACAAAATAGTTGTGCCCTGTTGTCCAGTTGTGCCAAACCCAGCAGTGATTCTATACCATATCCCACATGATGCGGAATGGTATACAGTGATTGATTTGTGTAATGCATTCTTTTCGATTCCCTTGCATCCAGATAGCCAGTATTTGTTCGCATTTCGGTTTGGGGATCGTGTTTTAGCATGGTGACGAGTTCCTCACGGCTATACTGAAAGTCCTTCAATTTTTAATCAGATATTGAAAAAGTGCTTGGAGGATTTGAGAATGTCTGAAGAGTCTGTTTTGGTTCAGTACATTGATGACCTACTGGTGGCATCAAAGACTCGAGAAGCCTGTGTTGCAGACACAGTTGCTTTACTGAACCATTTGGCAGAAGGTGGACATAAGGTGTCCCCTGCAAAATTACAATTCTGCCAACAAGAAGTCCAATACTTAGGTCACAAGATTGAGAAGGGAGTCAGAAAGGTAACATCAGAGCGTATTCGAGTGATCAGGGATATGAAACCGCCAACAACACAGAGGGAAGTGCGAATGTTTTTGGGAGTGGTTGGATATTGCAGACAGTGGATCAGTGGATTTTCACTGATAGCAAAACCTCTACTGAGGTTAACAAGGAATGATGTGAAAGATCCAACTAAATTGGATGAAGAAAGTATGGATGCTTTTTTTAATTGAAAGAGAGTTTATGTAAGGCTCCGGCATTGGGAATGCCTGATTATTCAAAGGATTTTGCATTATATTGCAGTGAGAGAGATGGATGTGCACTTGCAGTTTTAACTCAAAGGCATGGAATGTCAAAACGACCTGTGGCATACTTTTCAGCTACTTTAGATTCAGTGGCTGCAGCATTACCTGGATGTTTGAAAGCAGTAGCTGCTACTTGTGTGAGTCTGGAACAGAGTGAAGGGATCATAATGGGTCATCCTGTGAAAGTATATGTGCCACATTTAGTTGAGATTCTTTTAACAAGAACATGAACTCAGCATCTTACCTATAGTCAGCTGACTAGGTATGAGAGAGTGATTCTGGGAGCAGAAAATGTGACCATAGTGAGATGTACAAATGTGAATCCTTCTACTCTATTGCCAGATGTATGGGATGAAGAAGTAAAGGATGAAGCTGAACATGATTGTTTGGATGTGACTGAATTCTGTACTAAACCCCGTCCTGATATTAAGGACGTTCCTCTTGAAGAATCAGATCGAGTGATGTTTGTTGATGGTTCATGTTTGCGAACTGAAAGAGGTGTATTGAGTTCTGCTTATGCTGTTTGTACTGTAGCAGAAATCCTGGAAGCATCCTGTCTAAAAGGGATAAAAATCTGCACAAGTGGCTGAATTGATAGCTTTAATTCATGCCTGCAAATTGGGAAAACGTCAGAAAGTGACAATAATTACTGATAGTCAATATGGCTTTGGTATTGTGCATGATTTTGGAGAACTATGGATGCAGAGGGGATTCCTGATCTCTTCGGGGTCCCCTATCAGGAATAGTCAATTTGTAAAAGAATTGCTGGAAGCATTACAATTGCCCAAAAAATTGCAGTGGTCAAATGTGCCGCACATAAGTCAGGAGATGATTATGTGACTCAAGGCAACAGATTTGCTGACCAAGTAGCACAATATTGTGCAAAGAATGAGACTGCCATAAATCGGGGAAAAGCAAAAGAACATACGGTTTGTCAACTTATGTTTACTAACCCTATTGAAACATGGGATGAAGTGAGACAATTACAAGAAGAGGCAAGTGATGAGGAAAGACAGGAGTGGGAAAAAGCAGGATGTAGGAAATGAGAAGAGGATGATGTATGGGTATACATTGATGGAAGACCAGTCATGCCAGATAGTTTACTTTCTCATATGGCGAGGATGTATCATGGAGTAACACATGTTGGACGAGACGCCATGGTCAGATTATTTAAACAAACCTGGTTTAATACTTGGTTCCGAACTATCGCAGAGAGCTTTGTCAGCGATGCCTAACGTGTCAACAGCAAAATCCAGGAAGAAAGACAGTAGTTAGTATGGGAACAATAGGGAGGGCAGGTGGTCCTTTTACCAGACTACAACTCGATTTTATTGCCTCAATGTGATAAGTTCAAATATGTGTTAGTGATTGTGTGTTTGTTTTCCCGATGGATAGAAGCTTATCCTACACGAAGGAATGACAGCCTGACAGTGGCCAAACTTTTGTTGAGGGAATACATTCCTAGATATGGTTTTCCAGTCACTATGAAAACAGATAGAGGGACACACTTCACTAGTGAATTGATCAAACTGATTTGTGAGGCTTTGAGTATTCAGCAAAAACTTCATTGTGCCTATCGTCCAGAGGCTTCTGGAATAGTAGAACAGATAAATGGCACAATTAAGAACAGGTTAGGTAAAGTGTGTAGATCCACAGCACTGAAATGGCCTGACGCTTTACCCCTAGTTTTGATGAGTCTCAGAAGCATTCCTGACAAAAAGACAGGATTGAGTCCGTACGAAATATTGATGGGAAGAGCAATGAGACAAGCATTTGTACCTGCGAACAAATTGATAAATATAACTGATGATCTCATCCTTGACTATTGCAAAGGATTGGCTGATGTGGTACGTTCTGTGTTTCATCAGGTTGGAGCAGACGCGACCACAACACAGCAGACTCAAGCTCATGATCTAAGTCCTGGTGAGTGGGTTCATGTGAAAAGGCATACAAGAAAAACTTGCCTAGAGCCCCCTGGGAAGGACCATATCAGGTCATACTGGTGACGACTACAGCAGTAAAGTGTGCTGGTCTAACAAATTGGATTCATGCCAATCACACTCAGCGAGTCCCAAATCCACTTGAACAACGAGTAGAGCGACATCTGGAGATATCAAGTACAAGCTCTGAATCAGAGGCTGAGGTACAAGAAACTGGTGAGGTTAAAGCAATAGACTCTGAAACTGGAGAACCTGAACAAAAAGACTCTGAAGAGCAGCTTGATGATGAATTGCTTAAAACAAGTCAAGTAAAGTGGGCACCAGATACTGGGACTGAAGAAACTGCTGTTGAAGAAGAAGAAAGAACATTTTTAAGTGAAGAGGGAAAGTGTAGAGAGGAAGTAGGTGAAAGAAATACTGAAGAAAGAGAAGAAGAACAAGAAAGCAAACTTAGAGTAGGTACAAAGAAACGAAAGTACGAATTGAAAAAGAAGAAGAAGTAGTTCAACAAAAGAGAGCAAGGAAAGATGAGCATTGGTCAAGTGGAGTCAAAAGACTGAAATATAGAGTGGTGAAAGGAAGACCAGAAAATAGGTTAGACCAAATAGGCGAAACTTCAGATCAGTTAGAACAGGGGAGTCAGATGACGAATCAGTGCTGCGACCAAAGAGAGTGAGAAAACCAAACAAAAAGTTTAGGTCACCTGATTGGATTTACATAGTGTTAGAAGAAATTGAGGAAGAAGAAGATTTAACAAAAAGAAGCAACAACACTGACAACGAACAAGAAGAGAAAAGTGATCTAAATCCACCTTAAGAGACTGTAAATAAACTAAGGTGTCACATTATCAACTGAAGAGTTTCTCTGGAAATTCAAGAAAACGTTCTGCAAAAATTGGATTTAGTTAAAATAAAAGAAGGGGTAAAGAAGAAAGCTTTTGAAGT